>VYZS01039692.1:1080-26096 GCA_013400695.1 Neodrepanis coruscans | reverse complement strand
GCGGGCGGCAGCAGTGCGGCCACACAGCCCGTCCCAGCGCAGCCCCCACCGTTCCACATGGCCGCGCCACCCAGCCGCCGCCACCGCTCTCACCGCTGCCCCCGCTCAGGGCCCCGCTGCTGCCAGCGCTGGGCGAAGCCGCCGCTCCATGCTCGCCACTGTCCTGTGGCCACCACTGCCGCTGCTGCTGCTGCTGCTGCCGCCGGCTCACCTGGCGCTGCTGCTTCGGTCGCTCTGCCGCCGCAGCCGCACCGGGCTCCCGGGGGAAAGGTGGGGGGTCCTCCGACGACTGCGCTGCTCCGTGCAGCACAGTGGGAGAAGGGGACCACCGAAACGGTGCGGGCGCTGCCCGCAGCCCCGCACCACTGGCCCCTGGGCAGGCCTCCCAGCCCGCGCGGGCGGGGGCCCCCTCCCCGCCCGCCGGACCCCACACAGCCATGCAGAACACCGGTGGGGGGAAAGGGACCACCAAAACCGGTGTGGGCGTTTTTACCCTCAGTTTTTTAACCCTACGACATCAAGGTAACTTCATATTTCAGCTTGTTACATATTCATAAGACCTCTTGCTTTTTTCCTCACTGATCAAGAAATACATCTTTTGGTTCAGTTCTTAAATGCATAAAGATAATTTTAAAAAGTGAACACATAATCCCTTACTTGTGATATCTGTCAAATTCATAGACATTGTGATAGCTTTTAAAAAACAATAGTAATTATGGCAAAACTACAGCCTGTTGTCCAAATGAACAAGCAGATGCCAATTATGGAGGCCTATGAAACCTGATTTTTCAATATCTGCATGTGCTATGTTCCATCCTGTTAGCTTTTGCATCCTATTAATAGGAATACATTAGATGATATTGTTTAAATGCCCATTGAAATTAAGATTAAACTGTATTAAATGCAAGTTAAATTGTATTTTTCTCATTTTCTCTATTTAACAGGTCACACATTTGAAAGTGTACTAGCATACACAGAATATTTGCCAAGCCGAAATTAGTTCAAATTTCATCCTTTTTGAAAATAAAGGCAAGTTCTTGATTACTAGAAGGAAGTCCTGCAAATTTATAATTAGTAGGCACATTTGATGGTGTCATTACATTTACTACAGCTTTAGTATACTCTTAGTGCCCATAACTAAGTCTCAATTGTCATCTTAGTCTAGCATGGTCTAAGAAAAATGTTAGGAAAAAAGGAAACTAATAAACATTACTTTAAATGTCACCTTGAGATATCCTTGCCTTCAATAGCAGAACAAATGAGCAAATATAAGTATGTGTAAAGTGAGGATGTGTAATGATAACAGTTTTCAGAAATATTGTTAATAATTTATTTTACAGTAAAGATGTATGTAATTTTTTCCTCCCTTGTCATCCATTCTCTGTCCCCAAACTTCATGTTAAACTTCACTGAGACCTAAAAGAAACACATATAAATATATAAACCAAACATAAAATATATATGTATGCTTGTTTATGCATGTGTGTTCATATGCCTGGGTATATGTATGCACTATATGTGTATATATATATATTATATATATATATATATTCCCACACAGAGAGCTCCAAATCTGCCTTTTTAGCATTTGATGCATAATATTGTGCACCTGCATACCTGGACGTGTTATACTTCAGACCTTGTGCCATCTAACTTAATGTCAGTTTCTATAAATATATTAGATTGGTACATGACAGATAGAGATTTTAAACAATAACTTAAAGCTTCATTGCTTCAGCACTCCAGGGTTTCATTTGTAGCCTCAACACTACTCTTTTATCTTATTCTTTTTTATTACTTTCACTGAGAAATTCTATGGTAGTATTTCTGAATTCATTCATCCCAGTCCATTCCCCCTCAATAGTTCACTTTTCCTCTCCAAAGACCAGCTCTCCTTCTGAGAAATTATTTCTTTCACCCAAAATAGATTTGTTAATATTGTCAATATTCCCACTTGGAGTAGTCAGGGAGTAGGAAAATGGAACTATTTCACTGGGTCTCCAAGTGTCTGATATTTAATTGGAAACATCATGAAAAATGTTAGGGCTAATGAAGCTTTACAGGAAAGGTGAACTGAAGATGCAAAAGGAGAAAGGAATTGCAAATTACAGAATCCATCACTGCTCGTTTTACTCAGAAACATAAGGCAGAATGAGCTCAAACTGAAGTAAGAAAATTAAGATTACTAAAGATGAAAGGGTGTTCAACTGCACCCTTAAACACGGTAAAAAAACTGAAACTTTAAACATTAAAAAAAGTCTCCTCTGAAATGGAGAATGACCTGATTTTTTTCTCTGTTTCTAGTTATCATCTTTGCTTGGCATGATCACAGCAGAAGCTAACGGCAGAAAATGTGGCCTATCCACCAGACAAATTAGTATATTTCAACCCCAAATGGATTTTATGGCATAGAATAGAGAGAGTTACGGTCAGGTGGTTTTTAGAAATTTAATGAATGGAAGAGTGGGTTTTTTGTAAGAAAAAAGACATTGCATTGGAGAAACAATAAGATCAATTACATTGATTGTAATACAAACACAATAATTAGCTTCATTTTTTACATTGTGTTTATCTTGTCTATTTAAATTGCCATACTCAGATAAATATCAGAAAAGTAAAATATTAAAACCAATTAGTAAGAATATCCGTGTAGGATTTCTCTCAATTGTCACATGATATAAGAGCTAAAATTCAGCCAGAAAGAGAAATTAAAAGGTAAACCAACTCATCAGTGTTTAAGAACATTAAAAAAATAATAGTAAAAACATAAACATAAAGCATAATAGCAAAATAGCTTTTAATAAAATGTTAAATATAACACAGTAATACTTAATAAAAGAAATAGATTGATCTCATAAGCCATGAGATGACCCCAAAAAAAAGAAACCAAAAACCCCCAAAAGGTCAATCTTTTATAATTTAAAAATTTGGCATGTTTTTTAGGAAATATTCTGTTAAGCTTTGAAGATATATCTATTTCTACATCCTGAGGAGGACAAAAATAGGAACTTCAGAATATTCTGTTTAACATTATCTTATCAATTTCAGACATTCATTAGCCTCAAAGAAATCAAGGACAGGAAGTTTTCTAAATTATCTTATTTTACTCAGTTGATCTGTTAGTTTTATAGTAAGAAGATCCTCTAGGAATCATATTTAGGGTGAAATATTTATGTGGCTGGACCAACTGCATAAAACTAATAGAGTAAATTTTTGTCTTTTCTTTGTCCCACACTGTTTCTCCCTCTGATTAGCACAGATTTTCAAATAACCTAATATGAAATTATAAGAAACTGTGGGTTATTATTATTAGGTGTATTATAGGTATTATAACAAGGTAAGGTTATAGGCTTGAAAAAAAATTCAAATAACTAAAAAATTAAGTCCAGCTGATTTTTGAGCTTTCTTCATACTTCCGTTTTTTAAGTTGAGATAAATATTTGTATTAAAAGCTTTCAAATTAACAGTTAACAATACCATAATACACAAAATAAAAGAAAAATTATACAAGAGAAAAACTGAATAAAAACATCTCCAGTGTTCTGAAGGTGACTGTAATGATTTAGCATGTGTTTCAAAAAAAAAACCCTGTTTCCTTTTAAAATAAAGACCCCCTCCCCTGTTTTCAATTTAATCCTTTATCTCACTCTCCTAGTCATATTTCTGTACACACTAACAGATAAATAGTTACTCATAGATACATAATCNTTTTTTTTTTTTTTCAAATTCATATTTACCTGTACATATACATACAGATTTTACATATATGTATATATATATTTCCCATACAATTGGTGTTCATTCTGGGTAGTCTCTCATTACTTATTAATAACCTTAAGTGGTTTAAGTGACCACAGTGACATTTTCCAGCTCAGAGGAATTCCCAGGGAATCAATGCAAGGCTTCTCTGGAAGTCCTTTGAATGCTAATCTGACCGGGACTTGCAGAGCATGTGCAAAGCATGCAAAGATTACTCCAAGAACAGCTATCCAGTTGTCTCATTTTACTGATTAAGGGATCCATACTTGTTACTGGTGTCCACTTGAACATTGATCTGTTTACTGTAACCCTTCAGATGTTCCTTATCCTACAATCCATCTATCCAGACCATACCTCTCCAATTTAGTTGCAAGAATGCTGTGAGGATCAGTATCAAACACCTTCCAGAATACCAGGTAGATGTCAGCTGTAGCCCTTCCCTTGTCCACTGCTGCAGTTACACCATCAAAGGCTACTGAGTTCACAGAATCATCAAGATTCGAAAAGACCATAGAGATCAAGTCCAACCTGTTACCAATTACCTAACCTATTACCAACTTATTACCCAGTAGCACCCCATCATCTAAATCATATNACTTGTTAAATCTCATCTTATTAGTTGGTCAGACATGATTTGCTTGCCCCTGGTGAAATTTTCTCTCATCATCTCCCTGTTTTCCATATGTCTTCCACCAAAATTAATTTTTATTAGTGCCACTAATGGTGGCAGAGTATAGCTCCCCCTTTGTCACATACAGTCAATATAGACATTGCTGAAAATATTGTTGATTAAAATAAGGTTTTGACATGAAGTATGCTGGAGTGTCTAAGTAAGGAGTGCAGAGTTAGGAAGTTTTACTGTTTATGTATTCCTTATATCTGTAATGTCATTATTTGATATAAATTCTTTGCTTTTGAATAGAATTATAAACATTCCTTGTTAGTTTGGGTATATTTTTGTAGTGTAATAATATGGAAGTTCGTTGCATATTTTTTTATATACATGGGAAAATTTTGTGAGTTGTGTCATCAGATAGCCTACATAGGCATTTAGTTAATAAAAAGAGGTAGTCTAGCTCATAGGAGAGGGTAATTCCCTTGAGAATTGATTCTGTTTTAAGTTGCACGTAATAGAAATAATCAATAGTTTTTTAAACTATTTTTCTTTCTATGCAGAAGATTTAACAAAAAGACCTGTGAAATTCCAAAAGTTCCTGAATAGCTAGAAATGTCTATGTCCTGTACTATTATAAAGCTAGACATTACACATGACAGAGAGGTTTCAGATAAAATCAACCTATACACATGCTTCAAAAATTACTGGGGAATTCTACACAAGTTCTGTGATGGATACAAAATAAAGTGATCTTTTTGAGCAGTGAAGATTTGGACTTGCAGTGATTGTGATGTTGAATGATGCTTGAACTACTTATACATTTTCATTATATATTTTGTATAGAGCTCCTAGGTGTTAATAGAACCAATATATTTTTTCTCAGTCTTCAAGGAAGAAAAACTGTATAGCTGTTATGGAAAATATGTTTGGGGGAACCATATGGTCTGGTTCAATCCACACACTTCAAACCTAATTTCCTTCTACCCTTATGACTTAAGAAACTCATAATTGCAAGCACACCATAAGGTGCTCATGAGGAGTAACACTGGCTATGCAAAAGCTCTCAAAAGATTTTCATCTATGCAAGGTTAAAGGATAAGGATATTATGAATATATTTAGTTCTGTACAGTTAGTCTCTTCTGTCATAATAGTGAGTTAGACACCTCTTGAGGATATTCAGGGAGACTAATGGAGCTCTCCTACTGTAGAAGGACACAGAAAAAGGGGCCTTTTAGATGCTAGATCTTAAGTTTAATGTTTGTAGTATGATTTCACATTTTGATAGCAGGTTTCCTACTACACAGTTTGGGATTTTAAGAGGCTTAGTCAGCTGGAGTTACCTGCATTCATATACATGATATCATTTGTGAAATATATTTCAACTTCCTTTGTATTATTCATCTTAATCTAGAATGTATAAGTGATTCAGTCCATCTGCTTGAATAATCTTTAGCAGAATACTAGTTTATTTTTTGTCTTTCAGATTCTGCTCAGCTGTAGATGGTTTACCATATTAGTTCCTTTTACACAAGCTTACATTATAAAAAAAACCCTGGAATGAAATTTTGTCTCTCCACATGAATTTTGCACTCTACTTCTTTTAGTAAAGGTGTTTAAAATCATTCAGTTGTGTCTAGTTGCAACCTTTCAATTTCTTATATTAGCTTTACTATAAGTAGTAACTGCTCTTCAACTGAATATCCTACTTGAGCCACCTTTTTGGTAATTTGATGCTTTTACAAGATGTGGTACATGAAAATATATTAAAACATTTATTTTTCATTACAATTATTTTTATATTTGTTTAAGAGTGATTAAACTTGTCTATAGCTTTTGGGTGTCTTGTACAGCTTGTCTATAGATGGAGGATAAAGCAAGTAGAAGATGGTTTATTTTTGGAAACCAATTTCTATTGTCCTGATAAAAATGAGTTATTATAGCAGAAGGCTGTGCTGACAGAACACAGATAGTATCAAGAATGAATGCTGTAGCAGTTATTTTTGGTATAGTAGTTGCCCTATCTCTCACCTATCACTTCACTTCCCATGTGAACATAGCTGAGTCTTTAAAGTCACATCTGTCCATTAAAAAAATGAGTCCTTCAAAACTATACCATCTTCTCCAGAGATCACCTAGAAACCTGAGACACGAAGGGTGAATGAAAGCTATGCTACTCTGGAGGGAAATACATTTTCTGACAGTATTAGTAGCTAAAATATACACATTTTTTCTCTATTGTACTTTAAAATTTATTTAAAATTTATTATCATTGCTCTATTTTACTGATTCTATTTATTAAAAAAAAGCAAAATGGAGATTATTGTTGCAGTCATATGTAATACAGAAGATTCCTATGAAGGTATATGCAGTGGAAACGGTGGAGTATTTAATTTAAATAATGATCCATAAGAATAACATGGATACAAATTTCATGTTAATCTTGGATATTAATAACACTGCCTGTTATGAAGGCCTTGCTATTTCCACACACAAGCATACTTACAACAGTCGTTAATTAGTACTGCTTGTGTCTGTCAATTACTGTAGTGTTTCAAAACTATATCTTTTTTCTGATATATTACCCAAAACACTACTGTTATGATCAGCGTTTATTTAATTTCAACCCTGGACATGATGGTGTTCCATTGGCAGTGGGAACCTAGCAAGTTTAATTTTAAAACCTATTTGAAATTGTAAACGTCAATGTCTATATAAGCAATTGGTAGGCAATTGACACCTTGGTATTCCACAGCCCTTTAGTGCGAAAGTTTACAAATACTTTTTTTTTTATCATTTTGTTGCCATTAAAATGAGGGGAAATGGATTACGTTCTCTGAAACATTAACTCCATTACAGAGAATGTCATTAAAGAAAATAATCTGTGATTATAGTCAGTGGTACAGAATGACTTTAAAATTTTTTGTACATACAGTAATATTGGCCAAATGCTGGGGCTTTTTATAACATCCTCTCTCTGAAGAATTCTTTAATTTCATAGGTTATTAACACACAGTTTTTCACTGTATTTATGAGGACTTTGTTTTTTGAATACCAACTTCAAATCCATGGAAAAATCATGCAGTAACATGCTGCCTTCATAGGAGAAAAAATACGAGTAAATTTACCAGTGCCTGACTGTGCTCAAAATTAGCAATATATGTCTCATTTCTTTGCTGAGCAATAAAATCACCAGACTACTATGGGAATTTTTTTTATGCATTGTTCCTTCAATTGTCCATCTCAGAGTTTCTCTATTTGAAAAAAGTATTTATTCAGTGATCACAAGAGAAGATTTGTTTCATGTGGACACTTGGAGTTCATTCAACCGAAATATATAGAAGACAAAATGCCTTGTAGCCAAGTATCTAACATGCAGCCTCATGAACTGAAATTGCCTCAGACATAAGGCAGAATTCAAAGAAGACTCCTATGTCTCAGGTAAGAGTCCTATTATCACTGAGTTACCAGCAAATTAGGAGCATTCGTCTACTGTTTTGAGAGTGAAAAATGTAATGGCAATTCACTGTTGTCTCCTTTGTCAGTTTTGTAAATTTTCCTATCAACCATCCAACTTATAATCAGACCTCTGAGGCACTCACTAAAAAAATCAAGAATCATGACTTTTTCAATTTCGTGAACAGTGAGTATAGATTCAAAATATTAATTTATTTTTTCTGCTATTACATTGTATTCTCAGGGAGCTTCTTTTTCATATATCTATGCAGATTTCCTGCCTCTGTTGCCTTTAGGAAAGAATTTATTAATGGCTTCTACGCCTTTTGAAAGTTGTTCTCCAACTCTATTTTTGGACTGCCTTTTATATTTAACCTGCTAGAATTTGTTGCTCCTTTCATTTTCTTCAATTTCACTTTTCTGAATTATGTATCCTTGAATTACATATATTTTCTATGACTCAGCAATTTGATCATTCCAACTTTCTTTTGCATTATTTTGAAGTCCCTAGGCTATTTTTATGCAATTCCTGCCTTTGAAATTGCACACAAAGTCTTGGATTTCTTGGCTTTTGTTGCTTCTGCAAGGACATTGGATGCAAGTACATTGTAATTTCTATGCTACATCAGCTTTTTGGCAGCAACATTTCAAAGAGTTTCCAACTCTGTTCAGTACTGAGTTCTTCTAATTTTTTTATGTCTTCTAACTAGCTACTTAATTTTTATTTATCATGATGTGTGTACACAATTTCTCCAGGGAAAATATTCAAAAGGAAAGCAAAAGAACTGCACAAGAAAGATAATGTTCATTAACTACAAATCAAACATTACTATGTGGAATGCAAAGTTCTACTATCTTCAATTTATATAATTATGTCCCTTATTTAAGCTTCCTCCTGAAAGCAATGATAAACCTGATGAACATGGTATTTTAAAATCCTCCCTTAAAAATCTGACATTAAAAATGCATAAACCACTCAAATTTATTGTCTTACCTGCCAGTGAGTTTTCAGCTGCCTTCCACAGAAATTCACCACATGCTTTTAGCTTTCAAAATCGCTTTTAAAAACATTCTCTAGAATATAATTTTAGGCTTCTTTCCTTGGTGTAGTGGTTTGACCCTGTGTGTATGCCAGGGACCTACTAAAGCTGATCTCTCACTCCCCCCCTACAAATGGGAAGAGGAGACAAAATATAACAAAGGGTTTTATGAGTTAAGGACCATAGGAGATTCCTTACTGATCATCACAGGCAAAACAGATTGCAAGTGGGAATATATTAATTGAACTTTTTATTAACAAGATCAGAGAGAATGAGAAGCAAAATAAATCTAAAAGGCATCTTTCTCCCCACACCTGCTCTTTCCAAGTTCTACCTCACCTCTCACAGTGGTGCATGGAGACAGGAATGGGGGTTATAGTCAGTTGTTTCTGCCGCTGCTCAGGGAGAGGAGTCCTCCCTTACTTCCCATGGGGTCCCTCCCATGGGAGACAGTCCGTCACGAACTGCTCCAGAGTGAATCCATCCCATGGGAGGCAGTCCTTCATGAACTTCTCAGAGTGAGTCCCTCCCACAGGAGACAGTCCATGTGTCCTTCAGAGTGAGTCCCTCCAATGGGAGACAATCCATGTGTCTTCCAGTGTGAGTCTATCCCAGGGATGACAGTTCTTCAGACACTGCTGCCACATGGGTCATTTCTCCACAGGGTGCAGTCCTTCAGGCACAGGCTGTGCCAATGTGTGTTCCAACCATAAGCCACAGGTCCTACCAGGAATATCTTCCTCCAGTGTGAGCTCCTCTCCCTGCCAGGACACTGCTCCAACATGGGCCTCCCATGGGGCCAGAGACTCCTTCCATTATCCACCTGCTCCAGCATGTGTTCCTCCACAGGCTGCAGGTAGATCTCTGCACCCTTGTGGTTCTCTGTGAGCTGCAGAGGCACAACTGCTCCACCATGGTCTTCACCATGGGCTGCAGGGGAATTTCAGCTCCAGCTGGACCACCTCCTCTCCCTTCTTCTCCACTGACCTTAGTATCTGCATTATTGTTCACATGTTCTCATTCTTCTCTTTTCTGGTGGTCATCTTCATCTATCACTATCTTTTTTTCCTTCCTTCTTAAATATGTTATCACAGAGGGGTTGCTGACACTCTGGGTAGGCCTGGCCTTGGCCAGAGAGGATTTTGGCTCTGCCAGACGTGGGAGAAGCTTCCAGCAGCTTCTCAAAGAAGCCTCTTCTATAGTTCCCTGGCCACAGAAAACCCAATACACTTGGAAAAGGAAATCATAATACATGTTTATAATTTTCTCTTGAAATCAGAATCTATCATTATTCCTTGTTTGCAGCCTCTATAAGCATAACTGCAAAATCTCAAGCCCATCATTTTTCTTTTGGGCAGACAGCTCCAGTGTGAAATATCCTCTATTACTCAACAGACTGTTGTACTTGTCGTGGTGGAAAAGGTTATATACAGGGAGAACTAAGTGACTTGGCACCATTGAATCATTGACACAAACTGCCTAAACCTGTTGTGGACAACTTAGTAATGTTGTCAGAGAAATCTTTTAAAATTCTTAATAAGTTTTAAACCATCACACAATGAGTTAAAATTCTGAAAATCAATATAATTAAGACTATAGATATAATTAAACCTGAGTGGAATGAAAGCAATCTAAGCATGAGCAAAAGGGAAAAGGGTAAAGCTCATTTGCCAGGTACCAAAGTTATAACAACGTTAACAAAAGATCTTATCCACTAATGGGATGGGTGACGGAAGCTACAGGAGGAAGTGGAGGACTTGAGAATGAAGAAGCTGACTCTGGGAAGAAGATAGACAGAAAGTGGAATTTTAGTTTTGACTTTATTACTAGTTTAGTTTTTATTGGAAATAAATTAATCTTCCTCAAGTTTAATGTATTTCACCTGTGGCAAGTGATCACCTGTGGTAGGAGATCCCCCTTTCTATATCTCAATCCAGAAATTTTTCATCCTATTTTCAGCCCCCACCTTTTTAAGAAAGGAGAATGAACTGGAGGCAGCCAGACAATCTCAAGCCCATCATGAAAAGCAAAAAAGATAAAAAGGTAATGGAGTGACTTAGGAGGTCACAAAGTGTTTTAAATTAAGTAATAACAAGATCTGGTTTTGTAGATATGTATGTGTCTATTAAATATAACATAGCATCTTAGCTCTGAAAATATTCTTATTTTTTGTAGGAAGGTTGTTTCAACTAGAAAAACTAGCTCCCCAGCATCAGCATGTTCTGGCCATGAACTAGAAACTATTTGTAAATATACGGTTATTACCACACTTTCATTTTTAACTACATCATTATTTATTCAGTACATTATCACATGAGATGGAAAAGTCATGTTTACAGACCTTGACTCAAAAACACGTTACATGATGCACAGTTCATTTCCAAACAAGGATTTAAAAAACAAAAATTAAAAGAAAAATAGTAAAACACTTGTACTGCACAGACTTCATTGAGCATTAAAGGAAAAAAAATACTACTTATAAGATGTTAAGTAATATAGGGAAGAGAACAACATCACTTTAAAACTAAGCAGGGAGAAAGGTGTGTAATGTGACTTGACCACAACTTTGGTAACTGTACAGTTTCTGTCTATACATATGCTAATAAAGGGCTATATTTAAGAGAGAAAAGAAAAATCAACACTCTATCATTTTTTCTTGTTTTCTGTGTTTTCTCATTCACTGTAAGTTTGTTATAAAAAGATATTGCATCAAAAATCTGTTCTAAAACTACTGAACACTTTTTCTCATTCAGCAAAGAACTTAAAAACATTGTTATATCCTACCATCTTTGAATCAAGATGGAAAAAAATCAACCTGCAAATAATGAAAAGCATTTGCTTAGATAGCCTTACCTTTCATCATAAAGGAAGAGAATGTATACTTAGTATCTGTTCAATCACAGCTGAGGAAAAGAGAAAACACAGCTGCCTCATTTAATCATGCCCAAAAATACCTCAGACACTGCTTAACATTTCCCACAGTTTTGCAAAATTACCTTTTAGTTTACTCATGCCTGCTGTTAAACACATAGGTTAGGACTTACACACTATTATAGCGTGTTTTTAAAGTTTCTTCTAGTTTTTGTCAAACCAATTGTACTCTCTGAACCAGCAAAGCATCACTGCTAAGATATCCTGAGAAGAATATTTCAATTGTTGAAGTGACCTAAGGGCAAACATAGTGTTAAGAATACTTGGAATATAACCAAATGAAGGTAGCTGGCAAAAGTGACTGAAGTTTGCATTTCTGGAAAGTTCACAAAATAGATAGCCAAAAAGTATACGTAAGAAAAAATCAGTTGAGACCTGGGGGGAAAAAGCTATGAATGATTTAGTCTTGTACAAATCAAATGTGGCAGTCAACATTAGTCAAGCTGAAGAAAGGAAGCGGATTCCATTTCAGACTTCGTTTTAGTATCAGTTAGCTAATAAAAAGCTAAATAAATAATAGCTTTTTAATTGTTTTCCTGGCAGTTTTTACTATTAAGAGCTGACTAAATCTATTATTCAAGTATCATAACACTGAAATCTGTTTCAGTACTGTGTATCCAATCACAAAAAAACCCCAAGCAAACAAAAAAACAAGCCCACAAAACAAAGGGTTTTTTCCTACATTTAAACTGTAACACATTTTTTATTACTGTGTTTTCAAATACACTCTCAAACTTCTACACAAAAACATGTCCATTTATTTTTCTGTAAAACCCTAATGCTTACATGACAGTGTTTGCACAAATGAGTTATGCAACTAATTAGCTGCTCTGAATTAGACATGTTTGAAATAATGTATTGTGTGGAATTATAGGAAATTTTTATTGCACACAGGCTTGAAAACAAAACTCTGAAATTTATGCTCCAAGTTTCTGTTCACATTAATGATTAAGTGTTGTTGATTAATGAGCCAGTTAACTGCTGTTCAGTAATATCCTTAAAAGTGTAATCAAATCAGAACACCCAGTCAAGTCTATAAGAAAACATGTGATGTGTAGTAAATGAAAGAACATGTAATTTTCAACCATCTGCTGAATGAATAATATAACACAGGAACAAACAGGAGTAAGAAGAGATGTTCACTTTTAAATTCTGAACTGTTTCTGTAAACTTTTGCAAGCTGTTTTTTTTTTTTTTTGTAGTCTAGAGAAATGGAGGTTCAGGGGAGACCTTATGACTCTATGTGATTACCTAGAAGGAGGTTGTAATCAGGTGGATGTTGGTCTCTTCTCCCAAGTAACAAGGACAAAGTGAGATGGTCTTGAGTTTTGTTAGGTAAGGTTTAGATTGGATATTAAGAAAAATTTCTTCACTAAGAGTATTATCAAGCCTTAGGACTGGCTGGCCAGGAAAGTAGTGGAGTCCCCATCCCCAGAAGTATTCAGAAGACATGTAGACCTGGTGCTCAGGCACGTGATACAGTGATGGACTTGGCAGCATTAGGTTTGTAGTTGGATTCGATCTCAAAGGTATTTTTCAACCTAATTGAATTTCTGATTCTAAGTATACATTGGCTACTTTTAATACTATGACCAATACATTTTCGCCATCTCTATCCAATTCCTACTCATTAGACAAAGTGAAAGAATTTTGCTGTATGTATCCATAATGTTTGTGAGCTTCACTTTTAAATGAGGACCCCTAGGTGTTATTTATTTTAAACAGGTCAAGGTTTCTCTAATGTCAGACATCCCTGATGTTTATTGAGGCAACGTGACTAGGAGCTGCTCATAGGATAATCTTAAAAAGTCCTTTATTTAACACCACAGCCATTTTACAGATGGAAAGCTAATGCACAGAATAATATCAAATTATCTGTGTTCATTTTAGGTTTTTTCTTGATTTGAGGTACTTTTTTTGTTGACCGTGTTTCTGACTATTTGTCATCATTCGGTTTTCAAAAGATTACCAATATATACCATTGACTTCAGTTGGTTCTCTGAATTCCTGGAGTTCTTAGAGTAGAACTTTTTTGTATCCAAAAAAATGCATGTATGGGGAAAATAAAAAAGAAATTAAAAAATCATCCTTTATATATTTTCAGATTCACAATTCTCTTTTCTTCCACAGATCAGAAAAATTATAAAACCGCATATCCTTCCATCACTTCATTTACATTAGAAAAGAAAATATTTGTCTTTGTAAGAAGAAAGATGTAATTTATATTCTCACACTATTACATCAGAATAGAAATTAAATTTAATCTGTAGAAATGCTAACACCTTTATTAGTTGTTTTAATTCAGTTTACATTTTACTAACAAGCAACACAAACTTGATAAGGCATTACATCTCTACAGCTCTCAATGGAAGTACCTGCTAATTCCTTTACTAAGAGAAACTGAGAAAAATGAAATCTAGATTAGAAGTCAATACATACAAGAAGCTGATTATCTGCTGTTACAGTAAGATCTATCAAAATTACGTGATTCTCAGAACTGCTGAGAATGTACTGATAGTCTTACTCCACTGGGAATAAGATATGTTCAGTATTTCTGAAAAGAAGGTCGTCTAAAATTGATCTGGATGTCTAATAATGTCTAATTGAAGAACTCTCTAAACTGAATACTGGAGTGAAAACTTGAGAGTGTGAAGTAAAATATATGACATCAGGGACTGGGGTTTTAGAAAGGTGTTGAAAATTGATTGAACTGCAGGAGGCAGTTGTATTCATGGTTTCTTTTCTTTGCATATCTATGCTATCTTTATTCATTATTTATCAACAGGTATTTTCCAGCGTAAGTGTTTCACATTATAAAGCAGCACAACATGCAAAAACAAAATCTAAAAAAAAGAAATTCATGTTCTTGTAAAAAAGTTGTAAATGACCATACAGAAATTACATTTTTCCTTTAGAATGACTGGGACTTGTGCTATTAGACAGTTTAACCTCTTGAATAGTATCCAGCTCAGGTAATAAATCCCCTGTGCTTACTATGAAAAAAAAAGATAAATCTGTAGTTCCAGGTCAGATTTATAGAAAATAAAACTCTTAGAAACACTCCCAGAAAATATGTACTTTGATAATAACTACTCAGAAGCAGTAGAAACAACTGATCCTAGTTTAAAGGTTCAGTTATGAGTATTTACATATTATTGTAGTTCTGTGGATCTGAGATATTATTTTGCAGTTATTTATTTCACTAGAAGGTGTCATGCTTCAAATAAGCAAAGAAGTGCTTATTTTTTCACTGAGTTTGGTTATGGCACTTTATTTATATTTTTTTGAGTTTATGTTTCTGTAAATATAACATTCCTGTCACTACCTGCAATAATGCACTTCTTTAAATCTTGTCTGGCTTGATCATTTTCATTATATAGGACTTACAGCAATTTCTCTACTCTTGTTCCTGTCTTGTTTCTGGTGTTCTGTGATCTTTTATATGATCCTTCTTATCTACTCATATTAGATGATTACACATATTCCAGCTTTGATCTGTGCAAGCTGCAGTAGGGCGGACTTGCTTGATGTTAACATTCACTTCTCTCTGAGACAGTTTCCAAGTTGCTTGTCCAATTTTTCTCTTTTTTTTTTTTTTTTAAGCAAAGCATATTAATGTGTAGGCTGTAACTGAAAAACATATATCCTAATGACCTCACAATTATTGCATCCTTGTAACTTGTGAAACGGCATATGGCTTTACTTTTCAAGCTTTCTTTTGCCTGCTGAGCATCCTTTCTCATACTTTCTATTGCAAAGCCTTTTTTTTTTCCCCTCAGAAAATCCTAAATGCATCCTGTACTGCCTTTCAGGGTATAAGAACAGGTTTGCTAAGAATAAACTGCTGTTTACTGGTTATTTCTGACAAAGTTTGACAATAATATCAATCAGTCTGAGATATATGTTTAATATATCTGCAGATCTAAAATGCAGAGTACTATGCTCCTTTCTGTGTTCCATCAGGGTATACACTATCATTTTGTTTGAAAAGTCATAATCCTTTCATAGCTGCATAACCTTAGACCTTTTAAGAAAAATATTATATTAAATGAAGGTTTAGTATTTTCTAAATGCAATTAAGGTCTAGGGCAAATATCAAATTAATAGAATTCCAGCCTAGTTACTTATGTTCTGTACTATAAGAAATACTGAGGGCAGAACTAATAGTAACATTCTCTCATCACAGTTCTTTAAATAATTTCTCAGCCTTTATCTATTTATGCCATCTGTAGTTCTTGTCGTTATGCAGTTACTTCCTTATCCTTTTGTGCATATTAACATAGCTACCAGCTAGTGCAGACTCATGATGAATTTGAATATGGCCATCCTCTGTCAAGAAGAGAATAAAATCCATTTTCTCTGGGTTGCATATTGACCTGTAGGCCAAACTCTTGGCAAGAACATGACCGCTTAGCATAAAATAATCTGATAATCTCGTGCTCTTTTGGTGAGATGACCTCTACTTCTTGTGCAGGTCATGTAGTCCAATGTTCTGGTCAATGCAGGGCCAATTAAAAGTACAGATTCAACATCAAATTTAGACCAGGTTGCTCAGACTTATACCCAGGCAAGTTTTGACTATGACCATGGCTGCAGCTTCCACAATGTCTCAGTTGTAGCATTTGATAATTTTCGTAGAAAGTTTTGTTGTGCCCTAATATCTAGTTTGAATTAATATTTTTACAACTTTTGTCCATTGTCTCATATGTTTACATTATGCTCTTCTGGGAGAAGTCTGGCTCCAGCTTCTCTATGACCCTCATATAATTCTGCATGTCTAAATTTATTCTGTTTAAAATGCATTCGGTTTTATATTGACATGGCTTGTGTTTTGATTATTTGGGAAAAAAATATTAAATAGTTATTAGAATCCTGGGAAAGAATTTTTAAAAAAGAAAATTTTTTGTGAAATTCAGAAGTATCTATAAGAAACTCAAGTATTCCTGATGCAAAAGTGCATCATATGAAGAATTTTACAAAAAATTTAAGATTACATTCTTGTGATAAGAAGATTATAATGCCATTGAATTCAGTTCTCCCACAAAGAAATAGGTTTTTGTCCATCCCTGGAGAAATATTTTGCATAAGAAAAATTGAGAAAAATATTCTGTGAACCATCATGCTCTTTCTCCTCAAAGTCTGAGAATTGCTAATTTTACACCATTTCACAAGAGATATTTGGGATCTAAATTTAGTTGTGTATATTATTTGACATACTTGAAGATATGATATTTTCTAACTTCCCTCCAGCCATTTAAGAAATCTACAGATTCAAAACTGTGACTTACACATAAGTTCACACTTTTCATATAAGTAACAAGATATATGGAAATGAGTTTTGCAACTTTCTGCGATAGAATACTTGGTAAGTTTCTGTAATACAGAAATGCAACCTTGCACTGTTGAGTTATGTGTCTCAGTGCTGCATAAAAGGTAGAGGTCATTGAATCTAACAAAGGGAAATCAAAGGATAAATGGGATACTCCATAAAATGTAACATTTACTAAGAGTTTTTTGTTCCACTCAATCAACTGTAGTACCATTTCATTTAATTACCAGATTGATTGTTCTTGTACAACTCCAGAAGATGAAATGTATATATTCACTAACCAAAAACTAGCACCATAATTATGTTTACTGCAATGCACTAGCAAAGCAATTCCAACAGCTTCAGCCTGCATCCATTCATTTACATATCCCTTCTGGGCATTCTGACCTTGTTCTTGCTATTACAAAAGCTAAAGTCCTGTAGGCTATTGTTAGAAAGTCTTCAGGTTATTCATTTTGCAGAGAAATTTGTTCTGCAGTTAAACACTCCAGAGAGACACACAAATTCAAAATGGAAGCAGACACATCATTTCTAGAAAGAGCAGCAATCAGAAGCTATGATAGAAGAGATAAGAATGTAGAAATTTCCCAAATCAGCCTCCTTTTCCTCGTTTGATTGTCCCCGCATTATCAGTCTTTTTCTGCAGTATAGCATAAATATCAGATTCCTCAGCAAAGATTCAAAGAAAACAGACCTTTTATTCTGATTTCAGACTGTGGCATTATTAATCTATCAATACAGCATGTCCAGCATGTCCTTATGATATAAGGTCTTAGGTATGTAAACATTGTCTTGTGATCCACTGCGGCTCTGAGACACTGGCTTAGTGACCTCTGCATAGACCTTTCCTTTTGTCTATTGGCTGTATTAACCAAAAACAATCTTTACATTATAAGAACAGATAATTTTGCAATAAAGAAGATTCTCCATTAGTCTCTATTTTGTCCACTGTATAGTTGTACATAGTCTTTCTTTCTTGGATCCTCTTGTCACTTGCACCATGTACACAAGGCCTATATATCTTGTGGGCATCTGTGTCTCAGAGGGTCCTATATCCAGTGCTGCCAAACTGACCAATTCCTGTTATAAAGGACCACACACAACTTCAGACACCAAACTGGAAAAGGACTTTCTAGTCCCTCTTTAGTTATGAGTCTAAAATAAATAAAGGCAAATGATTCATCAGTCTAACTGTATTAATATGGGAGAAACAACTGTCTGTAGAAGTCTCTGTAATGCTTTCTGTTTTGCTGTGCAGATCTGCAAATCTGATAGACTTCAAAAAGTTCCTGCCAAAATGATAGAGACAAAGGAAAACAAAGGCCAAAATGCTTTCACTTCTAAAAATAAAGTGCATACATCTTGCTTGCAGAGAGTCTCTTTAGTGTTATCTTCTATTTGGTGGATACTATCTTGTTAAAAAATCTATGCCTTATCTTACGCATGGCCTGCTGTAGATGAACATTGACCTTAGATATAACTGAAATGATAAATGATCATTTCCTTACTGAAAGCTTGCAAGCAGCAAGTGTTATCAATTTTAAAGTAGCTTTACAAGTACAAAACATGTCAGAAAGACCAAGATCCTGTCAGCTTATCTATATTGCCTGACACTCTATCCCTTGTGGAAACCTATAATTGTGGTATTCTTCATGGAGAACTAATGAATGAATAAATAAATAAATTAATAATATTTATTAGCTACAATTTTTGGGGTTTTTTTTTTGAATCAACAGTATAGTTAGGGATTTTTTTATAAACACCTTCAAAAATTTCAAATATCCAAAACCTAGAAATATAGTTGGATAAATGAAGTTAATCTGGCAATATTTTCCTGCTGTTTTACAGAACTATTCTAGAAAAGTAGATCAGCGGACTTTTTAGATACTGCAGAATGCTACTCTAACATTATGATAGTTATTGAGCAAATCTTCACAGAGCTTTTAGCATTGCTCTTGTACTTGCCTTATCTAGAAATCATTATACAAGCTTAGTGGTATTTATCTCATTAACAGTAGAGAGCTAGAGCTAGCTAGTTTTGTCATGTCACATATTGTTGTGGGTTAGAAAATAAAACCGTTTCCGCCCCCCCCATTCCCCTCCAGCTGCAGGCACGGGCACGTGGGGCCGGAGCCGTGCCACGCCGCGCCAGGGCTGGGGCCATGCCGCAGCCGCATGGCACCACGGCCATAAGGCGCCGCAGTCACGGGCACGCGGCAGGCTCGGTGCGGGGAGCCGCCATTCACCCGGCCCAGTGTGGGTGGCGTGGCGGCCACCATCACCGGATATGCACTTCCGGCCTGTGGGGCGGCATCGCTTCTGGTCTGACCCGGTGCTCCCATGAGCAAGCGGGGGGCGTGGCCTGGGTGCTGATCATATAATCAGAGGAAAGCCGGCCCCCTGGGGGCCATCTGCACATGCGCAAAGAGGGGTCCCCTATAAAAAGTGGAGAGCGGGTGCCATCTTTCTCTTTTGGCTCTGGACTTGGCCGCGGTAACATCGCTCCTCGTCTTCGCGCTGAGACTAACCCCGCCTGTGGACGGGACAGTGATTCAGCGGCGGCAGCCCGGTGTGGTATTCCCTGGGGGGTGGACTGCTTCTTTTGGGATCATGTTTTCTCGTGATTTTTTCTGGGGGTGGATTGCTTCTTTTGGGATCACATTTTCTCATGATTTTTTCCAGGGGTGGACTGCTCCCTAAGGTGGGGGGTCACGTTTTTCTTGTGGTATTTTCCTGGGCAGGCGGATTAGCAATTTTCTGCGGCCATAGCCTGGTTTTAAAGGCCACATCTTTCCATCAGCACTGAAATTCCTTCCCGGGATCGGGAAGGGAGGGGGGAGGGGGGCTCGCGGTTTCTAACTGTCTGAGTGTTTTTCTTCAGAAAACCGAGCGGAGGCTCATGCTGCTATAGGTCCTCAGGTCGGTCACGGGCCTTCTCTAATTATCCCGGCGCCTCTTCCGGAGCCTCCAACAGAGAGACCAGCACTATTCCAGAGCGTTCCTATCCCAACACGGGCTCTGGGAAAGCTTAATTTGTCTGTTTTTGCACTTTATTGTTGGTATTCTGTGTGTGTGAAATAAACTGCGTTACTTTTGTGTTTTCTTTTTGGGTGTGTGTGGCTTCTCTCGGACATCTCTTGTCAGTACCACGCTTTTAGTGGTAAAACCACGACACATATTATCTTAAATTCTTCTCTACAGCCATTCTCATCCCCCATTTCCCTAAATGCATGCATATGCCTGACTTTTCTGTCCAGTGGCAGCTACATTCAGACACCTCCACTTTGATAGGAATAATGACTTCTGTATATGCAACTTTCACCCCTCACAGTTCAATCACTACTCCTAAAAATCCTGTTCTTGGATACCCACATCACCTACTGTTTGTTTTGCTGTGTGTAACTAGTGGAAAGAAGGGAAACAAGAAATCTATTTGCTCTTGTTAAAATGCCTGAGAAACAATGGAAGCTGTAAAAAGATCTGAGAATTTTTCCTTTATAGAATTTATTTCGATAAAGAATTGAGAGCTTCATAAAATGTAAACTGTGAAACAAAATGAAGGTAAAAGTGCACAGAAATAAAGGACTGGGTTTTTTTCTGGGAATAATGTGTGTCTTCCCTGTAAGAGGCAGAAGCAGGCAGGCATGGTCTCTTCATCAAAATACCATGTCCCACCTCCATTAAGCAGCCTTGCAGGACTGGTCATTTTTCTCATTCAAAGGGGTGGGTGAGAAGGCTCTCCAGTACAGATGGGATGTGACAAATATTACTGCATTTGCAGAGCAGTGGCAATGATCAAGACAACTTTGAGAGTCTCTCACTTGGGTTTAAATAATTATAAGGCATGTGACAAACCACCTGCCTGTGAAGGAGGGGCTGGAATGGGGAGGCTGACCACCCGTAGGAGTGCACTAATGAGTATCCCATATTTTCCCTCTCTGAAGCACAGCCCTGGAGGACATAAACTAATGCCTGGTATGTGTGAGCAGACAGTTCTGGGGTACTGTGCCCTAGATGAGTCCCTGCATAAAGTCACTCTATGGTATCTTGCACCTTTCTGGAGGCCACATGTAACAAAACAGCAGTGGAAAATGCAGGAGAGAGAGAGATAAAGTTGCCAGTGAACAGAGATGAAAACAGAAAGGAAAATTGCCTGGAATCAGCCTGAAGCCCACTTTATTTGGCATTTTTCTGCCTTCACATGAATTGATTGCAGACAATGTTGGTGTATTTAAAGACAAGCCTTCTGTTGTTTTGGGAAGAATGTTTGGAAATGACACTCAAGGTGGAGCCAGGAACAATGTATTCTGACATTCTCAGCAAAACCTGGAACTCTTTTTATTTATGTCTTTGTGATTTGTTTGGAACCCTTAAACCGTTGTTTTGATGCATTAAAAGACTAGAAAATGCAATATATTTTTAAACAGATTTTTTTCTGTAAATTTCCTTAGCATGTAGATAAGTATTTCTAATAAAACATACCTTTCTCTTATTTTGTGTGTGAGTGAAACAATAATGTGTTGTAATGACTATTCTGAGAAGGGGGTGACATATAGTTTATTCTATTTCCAGAAAGAAAAGAGCACAAGCCACTGAATTTGTAGCAAACAAAATACTTATATCATGGATTTTTAGGTGCTAATTTTTCAGCTTTTAATGGAAAATTATCTGGAAAGGAAATCTTTTACTTTTTACTTAATTAGCTAAAGAATTAGAAGGCATTCTTGCAAGGAATTCACTCAATTAATAAAGGCACCAACATTCATAAAGTATTCTACCATAACTACACAATCGTGTGAGAACTGAGCATGGTATATTTGAGTTATTAAGACCACTACAAGTTTCACCAAAGCTTTTTCTTATTCACTAAATGTCTATAAAAGTGAACAAGGATTTACAAAGACCTGAGAGACTGGTCAAAGACTGTCCTGAATGGAACCAGGTAGAAATAGAAAATACCATTCCTTTCACAAAATACTTCTTAATACAAAAAAACCATTAATAATCATAATAATAGAACTAGAGTAGTAAGAAAAAGATATTAATTATGAAACATGTTTTGCCTTATACCACTTTACCTGGAATACGTTATTTTGAAAAATATCTTTTAATAATTGCTAATCTTCTAATGCAATTTCTTGACACATAGTTCATCTACTCTATTAACAGAAAAAAAAAAAAAGCAACAGAAGAGAGAGAATGTTTCATTTGTTTATCTGTCGTTGTCTTATTTTCAATACTTAATATTTTCCTTCTTTTTAAAATGTAATTGTTTATCCAGTTTGAAGATTGTATGTAATCATGTATTAAATATGGTAGATAAACAAATTTAAGACTGTGATTTAATCAACCAATTTTTAAAAATCAATTAAGAGTCAGATGTGAATTAATTAACCTTTAATCTAACTAAAGCATGGGAAAATTGAGAAACTCGAAAATCGTCTAGCTACTATTCACATTTCACAACATGCCATAAACATTATAATATGTATAACCTCATTATAAAATTTAGATAATGATATTTTTCATTATGCTGATCTTCATAAAGTCTTAAAAAATTAATGTGAAGGGAAATAGATAATTTGCAAAAGGTTGTGGCAATATCGTAAATGACTACTGACTTTCTGAGCCCTCTACAACAGATATTTGAAAAAAGGCATCCTATGCCAATGTTAATTCAAAAATTCTACTCCTCTCTTTTCATGGCAATAAAAATTTCATGACATCACTTCATCAATAAACACTACTAGGTAAGAATTGAATCAACAAACAGATGTTGTCCAGTTACTATCAAAACCTGTAAAAGGCTCCCCAAGAAAGCCCTGAAGGGAGCGAAGTGAGTGTCAGGCATAACAGATTATCCAAAGTTTGGCAGTACAGCTGCACATAGGGAGCTGCCTATGTGGGAGGCCATAGAAGTAAGTTGGAGTTAGCATCCCTTTACAGGAACCTAGAACCCAGTAGCCTGTGAGAACAACATGAAATGTAGTTTACTAAGAGATTCAAATAGTAAACAACCTTATTTGTAATTTGCACAGAATATTATTGGAATAGTGTTGTTATTACTCAAGAAAACCTTAAGAGAATGTGTCTTCTGGCCAGTAGAGGGGTGAAACATTTATCAGCTGGCTGATCTTTCTCATTATTTCAGGTCTGGTTGTGATTGAGTATATATATCAATGCCATGTATGCATAAGAATTTTGTGATACAGTCTGCTTATGCAATAATGAGCCCTTTTGGCACATTAAAGAATCCAGAACTGATGCATTCAAGAGAGCTTTGCATGCTCACTGAGAAGGAATAATCATGATTAACAAGAAGATGACAATGTAGGTATTCCTAATTTGTGACTTATAAGGTTTTGCCTTCATTTTTAAACTGTGTTGAAAAAGCACAATAAATTTCCAGCGTAAACAAATGGTTGTGTACACTGACCTACATTTGTCCATCTCTGGTGCTCACGACTCTCTTCCTGAATGTGAATCTGCAAACTGTAGTAAGTATACATTTCTCCACAGGTCTTTATCTATCATGAGACTATTTCAGCACTGAAATTGTCCTGAATCAGTCCACCAGCTTCCACAAGTTTTCAGGTTAGAAATTAAGTACCAAAATAATTCCAGTGATTCCTGTGAAGAGTTACCATTGATATTGAATTGAGGCTAGTGTGTAATCACCATTTCCTCCAATGGTATTTTGTTAGTATTCTTAATTAGCTTCATAATCACCTTTTAAAATTAATTGACTTTCCATTACTTTTCCAGCTTTCTTTTTCTTTTTAAAGAGCATGAAAATGATGATAAAGTATAAAGGCATTTAAGAAATGATTAATCAATTAATTGTTTTTGAGACTCTAACCTCACTGTTTTCTTCCATGTCAACTAGTGACATCATCCAGAATATGAATCTTCTTAACTTCTAAGAATAAATAAAAATAAATTGAGCTTCAAATAACTTTGTCTCCCTTTTCTATAAGAAAAGGGGTTTTTTATAGTTATGTGCTATTAATATGATGGAAAAAAACAAAATCTAATACAAACAAAACAACAAAACAAAAAACCTCCACCCTTCGTTTACGAGTACATATCTACTGACCTTAAATTGTTACCACATTCTGTTTTAAGCAATAAGCGAAGACCTGCTTTATCTATAATCTTACTAGAAACATTCTCGGCTCTGAGAAATTATAAAATATAGACCTTTTACACTGGGGAAAAAAAGTACTTGTTTTTCTCCTTTAAAGGGTTGATTAGGTTTTAGGGTTGTTTTTTTTTTGGTGCTTCATCTGGATTTTTTACCCATCTTTCTAATGATGCATCTGCCGTGAAGTGATGAAATTGCTGACTTATGTGATGACAGCCAGAACAATGATTGCTGTCAAGGAAAGAATACCTTTTATCTCCAAAATTTTGAAATATTAAAGCAGAGACAGCCAATAGATATTTCATTTTTTTAATAGTCTTCCAATTACCTTTTCTTTTAGTTCTTTTTTTTGTTGCACAAAAGGACACTAAAATGTGTGTTTGCCACATTACATTTTTCTTTTTTTTTTTTTTTCCTTCCTGATGAAAGATTTTATCTATGTTGTATAGAAAGTAATCTTTAAATTAGAACTTCACAAATGCAGGCAATATGCTTCTAGGACTTTTGCATAATAGGCATTGAAAGCTTTACTAAGAATCTGTATAGGGAAGAGGATGAAAAAAATTCATCCTTGGTATGAAGTGACTGTATCATTTTATAGTAAAACAAGCAAAACAAATGAAAAGTTTTATGTCCAACCAAAGTGTCCTGGTTTTGGAAGATATTAGGTTTATCAATGGACAAGAGACGGATAGGGAAGGCAGAAATTTATTAAAGGGTAGATATATGGGGGAATAAATGGG
>VYZS01039689.1:1181-11312 GCA_013400695.1 Neodrepanis coruscans | reverse complement strand
AATTTGTGGTAAAAGCACGACAAAAAGTTTTCACTAACAAGTGTCAGGAGCTAAATTTTACCTCATCTTGCAGATTTATTCAACTGAAAATAGTCATAGTGTAACCTGTATCTCGGTACATCATGATTAAAATAAGCAGCTGTTTCCCACTAAAAATAATATGGGAATAGCACTGATAGGTTCATTTGTAATCTCTTGTCCAATAAACAACATGAAGATCAAAATTTGTGGAAATGTATGTGTTTCTGAAAAGTCCAGTGCAATCAGCTGCCTGTCATAGGCGATTAGAGACCAACACCAAACATCAAAAGAGGAGGAACACCAAATAGCAAATATTGATGGTGACTTCTCAGAAACCTTCTCAATTACTATCACACTAACTAATAGGTATTTTTAATAAAATGCTTAAGAGAAAACATTGAGTTCACAGGTAAATAACAGTGGAAAAAGAGGACCCTGCTGATAAACATTTCTAAAATCACATAATTCTAGCAAGATTTATCACACATGTTAGACATCTACTTAGTGGTGAAGCACAAATGCATGTCATCTGGTGAGCTAAGGGGACCAAGAGCAGTTAAGTATGAATCCAGGGCCCTGAATCTTGTTACAAAGCAAGGTTTTAGCACTCCTTTCACATTAAAGCAGTCTAAGGACTTAAACAGGATAAATAAGATAAGCTTAGAATTTGCACTTCTAATCCTTGTGATGTGTTGACATGTAGTAGCAATGAAGATTTCAGACCTATTGAGAAACTGCAAGTTATTCCATTCATTCTTCCTATTTTCATTGCTTTAGGACTAAGGCTTGGTCCTTCAAAGTTCAAGTGTTACCTACTGTGTGTATGTATGCTCATCCACCTGAGATGCCCTCTCTCACAGAGTAATCTCTACTCAAATCCAACACATAGAAGGAATTAGTGTTATGATGTAGAATTTTGCATTGCTAACCAGATCTTAGGTTTTCTGGAGGAAGGGTGTGGAAAATAATAAAAGTTCACTACTATTTTTTAAGAAGTAGAGTTAGTGCCATTTTTGAGGGTTCTCTTTACCATTCCCATACTTTATTCAGTCTAAGCACTGCACAGGATTTAGCTATGTTTCACTTACTCAGCATTCAAGGAGTATATTGAATTAACAGTGTTTGCCTAGTGATTTTCTAACATGAATAATGAAGTTGTAGGAATCCACATGCTTCTTCTAATTATCCATTATCCTCATTATTCAGCTACTGTCTGATTATCGATTTCAAAGCCCCAGCTCAGCACTGAGATTTAGATTCAGCAAATTAATTTTTTAATTTACTTTAGGATAACTTAAAAAGAAAAAAGAAATCTCCCTGACAAATTATACATTTATTAAGCGAAATTACTGAGATCCCTCAGGGACATGAAATTAAAAGTAAAGCATTATGTGAAAGGTTACAACACAAGGCTGGGAGATCCTTTTATCAATTTTTGCAATTTCCCCTGATGCTTCATATCTATCTGGGACATTCACTCCAAAATATAGAACTTCCACTCAGTAAAGTGAAGTAAAAAGGAATGCAGAGCTTTACTAATAGACATAGAGACTAGTTGGTGCTTGTTAGACTCATTTGAAGAACTGTGTCTAGTTCTGATCCCCACAAGAAAAGTTTAAACAGACTGGAGAAGGTCCAGAGATAGGCCATAAAAATGATCAAAAGTTTCATCTTGATGTAATAAAGACATTTTTTAAATTGGTAACAATCAATCACTGGAACAAACTCTGCAAGGATATGGTAGACTTTGCATCACTAGAGGTTTTCAAGATCTAAGCAATCTTCCTATGTCACTTACAACCTGGAGTCTTCTATGATTCATGAATTCACATAATGAAAGGTTCTAATGCATGGATGCTTTCTTAAAATATAAGTTGGGATGGCCATATTTTTACAAACAGAAGATACGTGGGTTACTCCTGGCAGCTTTAGAGATACATATTTCACCTAAAGCCAATCCCCCAAAACAGCCTCTGCAAGGTCTCACTTATCCTGAGGCTTTGCTGATGTTGTGGAACCACTCTGGCATCTTTTCCTTACTCTCATGCCAGAGTATTCACACTATCTAGTTTTAGGCCCTATATGTATCGCATTTCAGAGCCCCTTAGCAAGGAGCTCACTGTTCCCCATCTTCAGCCAGCCTTTAATCTCCCTCCACTCCAGCAGACCTGCAGAGTCCCTCTCTCCTCTGTAGGTCTCACGGGAGCCATGCCGGTGAATTTAAACAACTATTGTCAGCAGTCTGCATGGGTTCATGAACTTTCTGCTCCTCCCTCACACTGAGCATTCCTCTGCCACACTGCAAAATCTAATTCAGTGCATCTAATTATGACTGATGGGTTGCTTTTTTACTAAAATGTGAGATGAAAAAGCTGATGTGCTGCCCCATAAAAAAACTGTGTACGAATGACTTGAAGAAGTTAGCATCTTGGAAATTAATTATGAAAAAAGTACAGCTCACAAACACTGCCACCAGGAATGCAGAAAACAGTGCTTTGTGAGTATGTAACATGCTTCATCTACTACACATGAAAACATTTAAAAGAACCAAATAACACAGATGAGAGGTGCTGGAAATACACTGAAAGCAATTGCCCGTGTCATTCCCTTTTTGTGAAAGCAAATACCAATCCCAAACTATTCCTCTGGCTCATTGCTGAACATTAATGATGAGATGTAACCAAAATGAAGATGGGTCACAAAAACAATTGTCAGGACATAACAGGTTGCACTCAAGCAGTTGCAGAAATTATGGTATTTGCAAGCATCTCATGGCTCCAATCAAGAAGGCTGGCCAGGATTACACAGCTGGTGAGCTGGATCCATACTCCAGCTACATTCACCAAGATGACAGAAATCCTCTACTCCAGCTAACTGGGACTAGCCTTTTCCTAATATGAAGGTGAAAAACCTTGATATCACCTCCTCATCTCTGTGAGCTACAAACAAGATGTATGCCAGGTAAATTCTTCTCAATTCATATTTATACCTGAGCTCTCCTCATTGAATAATACCACTACCTTACAATAACAAAGGAAAAATACTACTAAGGTGGGAAAATGAGAGCAACATTTACTTCAAAAATTTTACTTCATCCTTACCCTATAACCTCACAAACTATCCATCTCATCTATTTTTTATAAACTGAAATTTCTAGGTTTTTAGCTATTTTGACATCCTTTCTGGAGACTTTGTAATAACATACAATGAGGTGAGCCAAATCAGATGACAAGAAGGAGGCAGAGAATACTGGAAAGTGACATACGAGCTAAAACCCAGGAAAGGAGCTTTTCTATGACCTCCCACTAATTTCTGATATCACTTGACAACATTTAGTGAGGTTATGCACAGAAGTTTGAAAATAAGCTGTGCAGTATTATCACATTATGCCATTCATGGTGTGATGAGAAAAAGAGTCAAGCCTGTGACTACGAGAATAACCTCCCTGTCCCTACTCAAGGTGGAGAAAAGCCTTAGCTAAACCTGTCTGGACTACCTCCTGTAGTCTTCACAGTCGTCTTAAATAGACACAAAACTTTTGCTCATATTTCTGAATTCTGGAGTTCTAGTTTTGATTCTGAAGAGAAGGAAAAGCATTTTCTCAAAATCCTGTGCAATAAAGATTGGTTCAAATACCTTTTCCACAGTTAAAATAATTGACCACATTTGCTCCTCTAAGTTGTTTACCCACTTTATCTTTGTAGTTTGGTAGCAGGTTGCCACCTCTTGAGAACTAGAAATTATATATCCCAGTGTGCAATTTCTACACATGGAGTTAACAAAACATTCAAATGTTTAATCAATTCTTGTCACTTTTCAGTCATTTTGCTTCATTAGGCATTTCGTTTGATCTCCAACTTGTCTCTTTTTGCTCCTGAAACAACAATATTTTTCTTGGAGAATTAGCCTAATCTGACAAAAGCTATTTGCCTTTCAGTGAAATATTTTATGGGTTGAACACTTCAATAGTGTTGCTGAGAGAGAACTCACCAGAAGTGATTTTATGCACTTTATTGACTTTAGGGTTACAATTATTTGGAGGTCTGAGAACAAAAACATTTGCTGGAGTAGGTTACAATGACTTCTCATCTTGTAAAGTACATTTTGATTGTATTTTATTTTACACAATCACTTTTTCTTTTTGGAATAGTATTTTTGTACATTAACTCAGAATTTCCTTGACCCAGCTTATTTTTAGAATTAATAGTATTTGCATTAAGCAGTGGAAATTTAGCAAAACTTTGTAATTTCTTTCCACTGCTTTGAAAGGGGCTGACATTTTTAGACGTTTTTCTTCTCTATAGCAGTATTGCAATGGACTAACAGCTAGCACTTCAGTTAATGCTTTGCAATGAACCATATGAGCATTCAAACCTACAGCTTAGAAGTATAATTTCTGGACCTAAGACCTATCATGACATATGCATAAAAGGTTAGTATCCATCTCATTCAATTAGCTGTGAAACAAGACATGCTTTTTTTCAAAGTGTGGCCCTTTCCATTTGCAAAATATATAGACAACTCCCTCCCAAGGCTGGGTCTGGGGATGCAGCTGCCTTGTGCTGTGATAAGCCATTGCCTGTCACCCTGGCTCTGTTCTCCTGACTTTGTCCTGGAGCTGTACTGAGACCTGGCAGGCCCTTCCCACCAACTCTGGTCTCCAGCATGGGCTGGGGGAGCAGAGGAGTAGAGCAGAGGGTGGTAGAGCTTGTCTAGGTCAAATGCATATGCAGGGTGTGTGTGAGGCATAAGGCATCTGACATCTCAAAGGGACACAGGACTTGAAGAGCAAATATAGCAGAATTTCTGGGATGAAATAACTCATGAACAAGTCCTAGCCCTCCAAAAATACCAGACTGGCTAAGGGCCAAGGTAAGAAGTAGATGACTTGAAGGTCAGGAAGGCAATATATTGAAAGATTCAGCTGCCCTACCCAAAGCACCTTCCATCTTTTTCCTCTCACGTTGCCCAAAGCTCCACTAATCCTTCACTAATCCATCCTGGCTCTCTGAAATGCTCCTGACACAGGGCTCACCCTCCTCCCAAACCAATGCCATTCTGAATTTTGCTGCTGTCATTTGCTGCTCTGCACTCTTTTTTACTTACCATCAGCAGCTCCAAGCCAATCACAGTCACATTCATGTGTGGGACAGGGAGATATGATAGGGAAGGAAAGTGAGGGAGATGAATCAAAACTTTTAACTGAGATTAATCGCAGTTATAAAAACATTCATTTGCAGTATTTCAGACTCTCACCCATTCACCTTGTTCAAACTAGGCCAGCACCCCTTGAAGAGAAATTGAATTTAATTTGAGATCCATTTACTATTGTCTGTCCCCTACATGACACTGAGTCACTGTGCATTACACACCTTGGAGATCCATTTTCCAAACTGAAGGAAAGAGCAGGTAAATAATGCAAAATATTTAACACTGTGAGGGATACTGTCATGTTCTAGTGGGAGAAGCTTTTCACAAAATTGCATTTCAAGTTACATTGTTTTTACGGTGGAAACACACACTGAGCCAATATCTATATAATATATATCTATATAATTCTCAGATGGAATAGATACAAGCCTTGAATTTGAAAATATATCCCATTAGTTTTTCATAAAAATTGTAGAAAGCTTTTCAAGGATCATAGGCCAGCTTTCAAGCAAAACAGAAATGAAAATAAATAAGACTACAGTCATTTGTCCTAACAAAAGATCTGTCTAGGAAGCTCAGACTCTCAACCCAGAGGCCTTTGAACTGATTTGTTCTTAAAATTTTGTTGATGACCCAAATGCAAGGTCAAAAATCATTTCTGTTCAGTAGGTCAGCTGGCAAAGAACTCAAGCCCTTTCATGGCAAAAGACAAGGAATTGAAGACATCGTCTTCAACTCCGGACAATTGTATAAATGTATGTGCTGCTCCTCTATTGGAAGGCAACTTGAGGAATAATTGTTTGAAGAGAAAGAGCTTGGCTTCGTTTTGGACACCTTGGGTGTCTTGGTTTCTTCAGTTCTTCACTGGTGAGACATAACCCTCACATGCAACCCTCACACACTGCAAAACAGCCTCAGATGTCAATCTGCACTGTATCTCCAAGCTCTAGCTGCTGACATTTACCTGCTACTATGGGTGAGGAAAAGGATTAAACTTTCTTCAGTTTATGGAGTGCAGCACTTTTTTCTGAGCTCAGTACATTTTCTCTTTTTCAGGTGCTCCTTATTCTTTCCAGCACCAATACTTGCAGGCATTTTCTACAGAAGTGGGAAAAGCCATGGCTAGAGTACAGTTTAAAATCTGTACTGACTTTGTCATGTAAGTACAAAATAGTCAGTGAAGTCTGGTGAGCCAATGACCACACAAGTATCATTCCAGACTGAGTTGAAATGTCCTGTAAGATGCCCTGCAAGCTTAGAGCAGTTCCTTACACTTAAGAGTGTAGGACCATTTGAGATGTCCTTGGGAATCCCACTTGGCTGCCACTTTCTGGGACTCATTGATGTTAAGCACTTCCAGCTTGGTGTGGAAAGCTACAGGAGCCCCAGCAGATCCCACCAGATTTACCTTATTCATATTCTACCAGACTGGCTAGGAAGTGGGCTTAATCAATATTGGATTAAAATAACCAAATAAAACAGCCCTTCCATTTCCAGGTAAAGCCACATCTTCCCAAATATCATCTTCCTCTATTAAGCTCACCCAAAAGTGGGCAAAATTTTCAGTCCTGTCTGTTGAGACAAGAAAGAAAGAAAGAAAATAAAAAAAAAAAACCAACCTTCTTTCCTGACAGATTCAGTCCAGTACTATCACAAATTGTGTGTGTTCTTAGAACCTCTTTTGACTGGCTGAAATGCAGGTGGTAAGTCAAGTGGCAGACCATGTGACCACGCTACAGGATTCCTATATCTTATTGACTATTTTATTCCCCAAAAGGGTGACTTATTAGACGTAATAATACATTAAAGACAACTGCATATTACGCTTCAGCAACACTGATCAGCAAATCAATTTCTGTTCACTTGGAAGTAATGCTTTTGATTTCTCTACTGAGGCTTCAATGATCTGAAAAAAAAGGATTCCAAAATTCTCCAGATGAGGGCTGTGGCTGGCAATTATATTAAAGAGGACAATGCAACTATCTAGAAAAGGAGTCCAGCTTGTCCATGCAGAAAAGACAGTGTTTGTCGGAGCTAAGGCAAGTAATCAAGTGAAGTACCCCTACCCCTATAGATAGGGACCACCACAACCCTGATATGTGGTACTTACAGACAAAGCATGCTGTTTTGACTCTGTCATCTCTATACGCATAAATAGATGTAAACATATGTTTACTTTTCTTTAAAATCCTTTCTGAAATAAGAAATGTCACTGCATTAATTTCCATTTCCCAACTGCAGAAAGAAAGAGAGAACAAACAACATATGACAGATGTTATTCATACTGTATAAAGTGCTATTGGAGGACATTCAGATCCTAAGTGATAATATCTATAAAAATCTCAGCAGAATAGACTTCATAGTAGATCTTATGTAAAACATAGCCTAACAAGAAAGGTTGTTCAAGGCTTCCTTCACATGCACTGCCTGATGCCTCTGACTCAGGAAGAAGGGAGGGTCATCTCATGCATCAAGGACCGCACAGGAACATCCCTGTTTCAGGAATGTACCTTGTACTAAGACATTATAGGGCAAGAGGTAAGGTGGTATAAATCCCAATTCTTTTTAGTCCAGCAGTGTTTTGAATGTCATTATCTTGACCTGCCTTTTGAATCTTGCCATTATTATAAAGACAAATTCACTTAATTAATTTAGTTTATTGAGATTAAATAAATGCTTCCAATGAAATAAATCCTTCTAACTAGTGATGCTGGTTTTGTTTAATCTTCTTGCCACTCCCCACACAAAAAACAATTGGGCTGATCCTCATTCCACTGAAGTCGACAGCAAAGACCTGAAACTGGTCCAGTAGGAAGATTAGGTTCTAAATTAGGGTGAAGAACATTGTTCATTCATCTGTACCAAACATTGCTCTTTCCACCATATGCAATATCATGTAGAATAGCCAAATTTTTCTTCAGCAGTCTTTTATGACATTAATGGGTGCCACTGTGGATAAAATTTAATGCTGGTAGGTACATGGCAGCAGTTTGGAAGCAACAGATTAATGCTCTTGGGTGTGCTCTTTGACATCTGTTTTTTTAATTAAAATTTCCTCTTCAACAAGGAAATGCTTACAACTGAGTCAAACAAGAATGGATGTACACAAAAGCACAGTCGTAATTTTCTACTTATAGAGTGGTCCCTTGGAACAGTCAGTACTATCACCTTTCTCATCAATCCTGATGTTGCCTCAGAGCCATGCACAAGAGCTGGGAGTCATCTCCAAACACTGAGTTGGCACTTTCTGTCCTATCTGGTATCTCATCAAATTATTTTTAATTCCAAAATTGTATCTTTCTATCATGAAAGAAACTATGTGAGCTTTGATAAGTTTTACACTGCAGTTGTGGACTCCTGAGGCTAGCAGCCTGCAAAGAGTGGCAAAAGAGTTGGCATGATGCTGCCAATTCCTTAAAAAACAGACTGGATTTTATGCTGTTCAGTTGTGCAGACTGAATTGTAAGGAGGAAGGAGCTGCCAAATGAGGATCATGTTATCACAAGAATGGTGAAATTTGGGATTGCCTGCATGACAGAAGAGTCTTGAACCAACCTTGGTCTGATTTTGTGGATTCTCAGCTGTGAGAATCTTGCAAATTCACAGAATCAGATTGGAAAAGACCTCTGAGATCATCAAGTCCAACCTTTGACCTAATTCAAACCTTTCTGTTCTGAAATCTCCAAGTTCAAATGAATGAAGACTAAAAGCCAGGGCAGTGAAAGCAGAGAAACATTTTGTGTCAAAAGGAATAAATCTAAACAAACATAAGAAGTTGTAAAGGAAGATAACACAGGTACCCCCAAAACGCCAGGGAATGGAAGGACTCAGGAAAAATTTATTTTTCAAAGGTGAGAATGCTGACTAGCGGCTGTGTACGTACTGGGCATGAAAGAATGCAAAAACCTTTTGCTCTCCAAGCCTTCTTAACAGCTTGACACCGCCCACTCGTAGGGGCTCCAAGGTAATCTGTGAAACAGTTATCTTTTCCGGGAGTTAACTGCTATGAAATGCTGGAGGAGGCAAGAAATCCAAGCATAAGCCTCCCAGAAAGGTCTCTTGAGCAAAAAGAGAAACCCTTAAAAAACATCTTATTTCCTTGCCATCTCTCGCACAAGGTCTGTTCATCCCCACTACAGAAACCAAATCAAGACCTGGTGCTAAAGAGTCTGTACCTGAAAGTCTTCAAGATTTATAAGAGAAAAAAACTGGATTGTCTTTTTATTTCAGATGAGATCAGCAGATTTTCTCACATCTTCCCGTTTTCAAGATGAATTAATTTCTCCTTAAGTAAAAGATTTTCACTGAATATTAGCAATGTTTCTAAACGCATCACTGTCATTACCAAAACTGAAGTTTCTGAGCTTCAGTTTGGATATGTCTGTTACGAACTTTGCATCTTCTGCCTCAGAATATCTAGCATCTGTAATTTTCAAGAAATGCAATGACCTAAAAAAGAAGAGTAGAAGGGAAGAGCCAAAACTGCAGTTGTCTATTTTATGAATCCCTCAAAATACTTAAAGAAAGACCATTTTACTTAAGATAACTTACTCCTCGGATATGGGTAGTATATGCAAAACATTATACTGGATGCCAGGCAACTTTTCTAATACTATGGTTGATAGAACTTGTGTGGAACACAAGCAAAAGCAATGTATATCTACTTAAGCATTTTGGGGCAGGAATGTATTTTAAGTGAATTTCATGCTGATCTCTATCACACTCCAATCCCAGGATTTGTGAACTAGATTCCTTATGGATGAGGTAAAGAAAACAAAGCCTGCTTGATAGACCACTCTTCAACCATTTATTGTAAATCCCTACTTATTGTCTCATACACACCTGTAAATGACTGCAAGCAAGAGATTTTCTAAGCCTACTTCAGAGTAATGGGAAATCTTGTCATGAGGGTCAAGAAACACAGAGCTTCTTCCCAGATATCTTTCAATATTTATGCTT
>VYZS01039688.1:0-29674 GCA_013400695.1 Neodrepanis coruscans | reverse complement strand
TATGGCTTATAAAAGTTAAAGTATACCACAAAAGGAAAAGGAGGCAGTCTAGACATAGTGCCTAACACTACACAGAAGAAATCTGTAATGACAGGCCTTTGAGATTTTTGGGCACTGCCAGTACAAGATAGCACTTAGTCTACTGAGGGAAGGAAGCTTTGCATCATTCAACATTAAAGTACTGCCTTGCTATGAAAAANCTACTCTATTCTGACAGTCTCACAGCAGTCTTCTATGGTACAATGCAACAGAAAGTCCAGCATTATTAGCAAACTGCTAATAGACATTCACATATTTTCTAACTCACTATTTCAAGACATCGTTCAAACATACCTTAGGTAGTTTTGGCAGAACCTTTGGTAGTCCTTTAAAAAACTGTGATTTCTGCAGGTTATCCCTTTGAAATAATGAATCAAAATATTGAAGTGTCATTGCTCCTACATCATCGAAGAATGGTATCTAAAGATAAGATTAAAAGCTTGTAATCTGAGGGAGACAACACTGACACTGTTACAGTAAGTCCAAAATATAATCACCTATTTACATTTTCAATGCACCACAACAAATCTTTAAAATTACAAGTCTGCAACTAAAAATTAAATAACTTCTAGATACCAAATACTAGACACCACAGATAGAGGTGGATTAAGACAGAATTAATCCAGCATTTTTCAAAAACCCATGCATGTTATGTGTATCTAAGTTAACTTACTGTTTATGAAATAATGTTTTGTCTACAAATAAATGTAATGAAAAGCAAAAACTTTGATTAAAAGTTCTCCTAGGAATAATTATGCTATTTAATATTATGACAAAGGATAACCTAGTAGGTCATACATATCTAGCTACCACCCCTGCAAACTCCAGGAAACCCTGGAAGCTCTAATATCTCTACTCTACAATTCAGTGTGCAATGTAGATGTGCTAAAAGAGACTTAAAATCTTTATAAAGCCGTACTGCTTAATACAACCATTTACAGCTTTGTTTGCCATAGACCTTCAGACAAGTGAGTTGAAATATTTGCCAATTCCCTTACTTCCCATCTTTCAGTATATATATTGGCATAACCCATTACCTCCTCCCCCTTCCTTCTTCATTCACTATTTCTTCCAATTGTTAAAATAGTGATTTCTCTCTCTGCATGCAATCTTTTTATATAACAGCAAAAGAATAAAATTGTTTAACAAGCAAATCTATAAGCAGGAACCCGAAAGGCTATCAGATACGAGAAAAGGGGGTATAAGACAAAGGAAGAATCATGCTTTACGTTCTGCTCTCAGATAGGAAAGAAGAACAACAGTGTGTCAATGTAAAACTTACTTTATCCTACTTGCAATTAACTTTTGCTTTGTGATGGCAAGTAATTTCCGAATATACTTTATTCTTCTGCATATATAAATCATAAGCAAAAAGTTAATTCTTACATTTCTTGCCCTTTATCATTTTATCACTTCAAAATCCTTTCAATACATTTTAAAGACTGAATTGTATAAAAACATTTCAATTAAAGTGATTAACAGAAAACACTTAAAAACAGCTCTACAAATCAAACACTACTTTCACATTATCCTGTGGCTATTGTATTTTCCATGAACTGACCTTAGTCATTTGATCTGCATCTGGTCTGACTGCTGGAGCTACATTTAAGAGTAGCTTTACATGTTCACGCACCTCCTCTGGTATATTCTGAAGAGAACTGGAGCTTAAACGACTCAGCTGCGTAAGTAATTAAAGCACATGCACCATGAAGTCAGAGAATCCTGTATATAACTATTTCCAACATGCAACAGAACTATACTTGTTGGTTTGTTTACCCACACCTTTAATATCCCTCCCTTCTTCCCTTCTATGACCCATTTGTTTCTGATTCCCCAAATTCTTCTCTCTGTTTCCCAAAAGCCTACCTGCTTCAGGTCTCATTCCTCCATTTTCAACTTCTATAGTTCAGGTTATCAAGAGAATGCAAACATGGCATTTTTGAAAAGGTAATGTCATTATATGAGGTGTTGTCTACTACACACATAAAAACACAAGGCACACAGCTATGGCAATGGGCACCCCAAGCAGTTACAATAGAGGAAGCCTGCATATGAACTGATATTATATCAGCTAATTCTATTAACTGTCCACAAAGAACGTGAAATAGTTATAGCTATGTGGATACTAATTACAGTATCAAGTAATCAAATCACTCTAAACTCAGCCCTCTTCAACAGTCCTACGTAGGTAATTCACTGCCATGTGTTTCACAGTGTTCACTTCAAGAGGTAAACATCATTCCACAAAACCAGTACTCAGGTTTACAGAGAAATCAGATGAAAAATGCAATTGGCAGTTTATAAAGTTGGTACACATAACCTTCTCCAGAAATAATTTCTATTTCCCGTATTTTGCTAGGATTCTTTTTTCTTGTTATAACGACAGTATGCAAGGTAAGATACCATTGTCAGATGGTTTATGTTGAAGCACTGACCAAGTGTTCTAAATATTTAAATCTATGTTAAAACAGTAACTTTTCAAATCTGAAGATCAATGAATAATAGTGACAAATAGAACAAATACCTGATCCAGCTGTCTACTAAAGCTTTTATAAATATCTTGCTTGTTGACCTCAAAAATTGGTTTCCCTTTATTAAACACTGCATACATAACAGCTCCTAGAGAGTACATATCACTGGCTGTCTCACAGCTCACAGAGAGAATATATTCTGGTGCGAGATACTCAGGATTTGGAAGACACAAGGATGGTAAGTTTGGATCCCATTCCTTACAAGGGAACTTTGGCTACAAGAGAAGTAAAAGAAAATATATTTATTAGGGATTTTGAGAGCATTTTCAATAAGAAATTCAAGCAGTAAAAACTAATGAAGCCACTCAAATCCAATTATAAATCAAACAGAAACAGAATAAGACAAAATTGTTAAGAATCTCTGTCTGTGCATCAGCTTAGAGTCATTAGCCAATGCAGTTAAGTCTGAGTATCAGAACTGGGAAGTATAATGTAAAATCAAAGCACTGCTGTAAGAGGGAAACATGAGCTATGATGGGAATTCATTTTAGGAGGTAGCAATCAGGCAGTGAGTGGATGCAACAGATTAAATTAGATAGCTTTGCATGTCATCTAACATGCAGGTGAACACAAGTGGTACAGGCTTCAGCTTCTGAAATCATCACTAGTCTACTCTGACTCCACTCAGCCAGCTCAGGCTCTTTTTCTGTCATGACCAAAGGCAGCAGTTTAATCTAGACCTGTGCCATACATTCAAATTTCCTGCCAACAAAATACAGAGGTAAATATTTAATAAATGATTCTGTACTGGAACGCAAGGTCATGAAATTGGTTTCAGATGAAGATGTGAATTTGAAATCTAATGATGATAAATATAAACGTTATTACCTCCTGTTCAGATGGATTTGTTGACTGGATGCAAAAATCAAACCCCATAATTTTCCATGCTCCACTCTTATTCAAAATTATATTTTCAGGAGTAATATTTCCATGGACCATTTTTACACTACTATGCAAAAATGACAAACCTTCAGAAACCTGTTAATAAAAGATCATTATTTCAGGTTAAATATTTCCCCAAATATCCTGTAAAACATTTACAAAAGTTCTGTTCCTACGGTCAGAGTTAAATTCGTAAGTTAACATAGAAACAATTTTTCACCACTATTTAAGCCTACGTCTTAAAAACTACGCATGAAGAAAATAAAACACGGATGGTTAATCAGTAGATGAGATTACTAATGTCAATTAACTACCACAGCGTAAGTGTGGTGGTACATTCCCTCCTTCCCTCAGGCCACACTATTATCTCAGAAGAACAAAAATGCTTTACAAGGTTGATCAACATATTCACCAAACAAACCCTGGGAGTTATTGGTCCCCCACAGAAGGTAAAGAAAAGTTTCCCATACAGTAGAAACAGCTGTAGCATACACATTAATATGGAAAATAAAAATTAATTGAATTTTGTATTTTACATGTCAGAATAAGCAAAAAAGAGTAGCAACTTGAAGCCTCCAGTGTTAATCCTCTCTCACACTCAGAGTAATCAGGGCACTATTACCTCTCACTTCACAGTTATTTGATTTACTAGAGACATACAAGATTTTGCCAGTTTATAGACTTTATTAAAAAAAAAATCATCAATATTAAAAGCACAAGAAAATTCAAGGACAACTTATGTCATACCTGAAGCAAACCGTATTTGGTCTCCACATCATAAAGCTTGTATTCTTTAATGTCAGATGGTAAAGGGGAAGGCAGGTTGTCCCAGTTGCCAAGAACATTAGCTAAACTAGCACAGACTGGTTCTGTACAAAAAGCCAAGCAATCCCTGTATGGGAAATGCATTAAAAAATGTCTTGTAAGTAAGTGTAATAAATCTCCTCACTGCAAATAAAAAAGCAGACAAACAATATACGATATATTATCAGAGCACTTGGTGCTACCAAAAACCATATTATATTTCAGCTTTTGAATTCTTATAATATTATACTAAAGAGAAATATATAAATATCTTCATACTGGTCTGCACAGTGGTGGAGGCACTGGACAATCATTGGAAGTTTTAAAGGGGTTTTTCTGGGTAAAGCTTTATATGGATGGTAGCACACATACCTGCTTTAAGGATAATTAATTCCTGAGAACACCAAATACTGCATCAGTATGAATACAGAAAACAGAGATTGAGTAACAGTAACAAAGTCATATTTTGGTATCTAAAGTTATAGGCAAGAAGACAACGCCTAAGTTTTTGTTCTTTCCATAAAAATATCACCATGTCTCAGCATGGATCTATCACATACTTTTTAAGTATTTAAATAATTAACAAGCTTGACTTCTCTAGTAAAATAAGGCTGCTGAAACATGCAAACCTCTCATTACTCATCCAGATTTTAGTTCTACCTAAAAGTAAAAACAATCAAGAAATTAAATATATTGAATCATGTCGGTCAACCTGACAGAACTTCTTTGCTTGGTTTCCTCCCTACCATTCTGTCAGTGACATACCTTTCACATTTCTATTAGTGCAACCAGGGCTATAAAACTTTCTTCTGTTGTAATCACAAGGAAGAATCAGAGCACAGAAAGACAAAGTCCTTTATTTCTAATCTAACTTCAACTTTACCACAGAGTTATGGTTAAGGCATGGATGATAGAAAATACCTAGGGAACAATTATTCAGTTGTTTCCATAATAAACTCTGTGATAATTGTTGTTTTGAAGGAATAAAAATACGGCTGTTTATTTTTGCTTTAGAAGGTAATTAAATAAGGACCCAAACCAAACCAATGGGAGGACGCAGTAAATCTAATTAAAGTAACTGAACATTGCAAAAGCTGATGTCTGTCATAAAGTGCAGCTGCTTTAACAGTTTCCTGAATAACATCAGAAAGAAATTCATAGTAACATAACAGAAAAAAACACTTTAAAAATAAAAGTGATAGCCAAAAACACAATACGCTTTTTACAAGGAATCAGTGTTACAAATGGAATGTCTAGTAAATTATCTGGCACTCCTCACACTACTATTTTTAATGGCTAGCAATATTACGGTAAGTTAACTTTCAGTCTGTGTTTTTTTATCCTTTTTCTCCAATAACAAGTTAAATATAGATAAATATTGCGTACCAGTGTTGTTAATGGAATGAACTGACAAGTTGTAAATAAACATAATCATATTAAATATTTAGCATAAATAATAATCATATAAATTAATGTAAAGCACTATACATCATTATGTATATTGTATAATCATATCAAATGTAATTATATTGAATACCAATAATTTGTAGTAGAGATGTTCTATTAATAGTGGGAAAACTACCTACACACTAGGGTCAGAAAGGTCTTTCCTTCTGTATCTACTTGAACTGTGCAGATACATCAAGTATCCATTTGTCCCATACAGAGGGAACAAAGGGTTCAACAGTTCAATACAACTCTGTTACTTCAGACACACACAAAAAAAAGATCAGGTATAATCTTTCCAGAAGGAGTCCAATACAGGCTTCTTCAAGAATAAATGCTCTGGAAAGACCTGAAATTCTAGAGAAATCTTACAGCATGTTTGCAAAGGGTTACATACATAAATATTCTAAGCAAATCTGTCTTTTATGAATCCTCTCCAAAAACTATTATATCACTTTCTGGCACAGCAAGCAGTTGAACAGATTTTGTGCTTCTGGTGTTTCTACCAGTGGCTTTGTGTGCCAAGTATAGAAAGAAGAATAATTCTCTTACACTAAAGCTGAATCTCATCAGAAGTATGTGTTGAATGTTCCAGATGTTTTACATCCAATACCAAAACAATGATTAAAAATGTCTCAACTTCACTACAGCTTACCTGGATTCTTCCAATGGATGTTGAACAGTAAGTAGTCGAGGGTGTCGAAGCCTGGTTAGTTGTTGAACACCTCTTTTTAAAGAGTCAATAATCTGATCTTTTTCAAATTTTTGATACTTATCTATTAGCTTCTTATCAAAGACAAAAACAGCTACTTCCTGAAAATAAGCAACAAAAGTTACTTGGTGTATAACACAGCCAAAACCCAAGCCTCTACACAGCCATTAGAAAACTGAGTCCACCATTAGCAAATTTGCAAATGACACCAAATTGGAGGGGGGGTTGTTGATCTACTGGAGGGTAGGAGGGCTCTGCAGAGGGACCTGGACAGTCTGGATAGATGAGCCAAATCCAACAGCATGAGGTTCAACAAGACCCAGTGCCGGGTCCTGCTGCTGGGCCACTGCAGTGCAGCACTGCAGGGTGGGGACAAGAGTGTCTGGAGCAGCCAGGCAGGAAGGGACCTGGGGGTACTGATTGACAGGAAACGAAACATGAGCCAGCAGTGAGCCCAAGTGGCCAAGAAGGCCAATGGCATCCTGGCCTATATCAGGAATAGTGTGGGCAGCAGGAGCAGGGAACTGATTCTTACCCTGTACTTGGCACTGGTAAGGCCACTCCTTGAGTGCTGCATCAAGTTCTGGGCCCCTCAATTTAGGAAGGATATTAAGGTGCCAGAGCATGTCCAAAGAAGAGCAACAAGGATGGTGAAGGGACTGGAGCACAAGTCCTATGAGGAGCAGCTGAGGGAGCTGGGATTGTTCAATCTGAAGAAGAGGAGGCTCAGGAGAGACCTTATCACCCTCTACAACTACCTGAAAGGAGGTTGCAGCCAGGTGGGGGTCAGTCTCGTCTCCCAGGCAACCATCAGTAGGACATTAAGGTACAGTCTTAAACTATACCAGGGGAGGTTTAGGTTAGACAGTAGGAAGAAGTTCTTTTTAGAGAGAGTGATTGGGCATTGGAATGGGCTGCCCAGGGAGGTGATTGAGTCACTGTGCCTGGAGGTATATGAGAAGACACTGGATGTGGTTTTGAGTGCCATGGTGTAGTTGACAGGGTGGTGTTTGGTCAAAGGTTGGACTCGATGATCTCAGAGATCTTTTGCAATCTACTTGATTCTGTGATTTTTTAATTACATACACACACATATTTTTCAAATTAACAATGCAATCCCACCAATACAACAATCAAATTTACTGTCCTTACTTTCTCCCAGTCATGAGACAGGTTACTGTATATAATCTCTGAACTATGTATTTCAAGAGTTAAGGTACTAGTGTTCCTTATCTTGCAAATAGTAATATGTAAACTATACCCGCTACCTACACAGTGACAAAGCAGTAGATCCACAGGACAGAAATCAGCTCGATTTTAAGCAGATGAAAGCATTTACATCAACTATGAACAGTTAAAATACTTGAGTATATATGCAGTCATTTGGCATTAAAATATCAAGTGGTGCTTTATTAAACCAAATTAAACCAAATTCTGCTTCAAAACAGCACAATCTATTTTAAACTAAACTTTGAGGAAAGATAATTTATAGTCACAGTAATCTATTAATCTGATCAAACCACTCACATGATAGAACATTAAGAACTTTTTAATGCTTAAAGATGTGTAAAAAGAAGTCACAGAAATGCGAAAACCAGAAAAAAAACATCTCCAACATCTGCAAATGGAGTGGAGAAAATTAAGACATTTATATGAAACTTCAAAATTACAGAGGTCGATGTGAAATAAAAAATTAGATTACATCACTATCTTGGAAGTCATTAAAGAGAGATACATCAACTGACAAAAAAGGAATTATAAACTCTACAGAGACTTTTGTATGCTGCTACAACAGCAATATGAATACTAATAAAGGTTGCAAACAAGTAGAAAAAATAAGAAAATACAGTTTTCAATCCCAAGATGAACCCTATGCTCTTCTACTGCACATTTTATAACCATTACTCTAATTAAAATCTCACAGAAGCACTTACATTATTAATTAAAAAAACCCCATAAACTTCTTGAAATAGGGTATATAAAATAAGAAATTCAGGCCAATGCACAAAAAATTGGTTCTCATCTGGTTTCATTAAGCCATTAGCAAGTGAATTTCTATAACTAACTAAATTAAGTACACTTTTCCTGCTTCTAACCATACAGGCTCCCTGCTCTAGATCTTAAGTGTGATGTTTCAAACATTAACATCAACACAAGGCAGAGAGGAAACTATGACAGGGAATGGAAGACATACAGCAGAGCAGTACATGACCAACAACAAAATTTCAAACTAATACAGCACTTCTGAAAGCACTTCTTTGATGACAAGTCAAAAGAATCAGAAAGTGAATATCTAAATTGGATAGTATCGGCTACGGTTTCAATATTTTATGATAGCTCTAAGTTCTATCGGTGCCTGCTGTAATCCTGCAGTTTGTTTAAACTCATCATTCCCTGCAACTGGTAGGACAGAAGAGAACACAATTTGTGGCCCACATTCCTTGACCAGTTGACTCAAGGCCCTTAGGCCCCTCTTGACTATTCACAGCCTTCTTGTTGGGACTTCATCAGTACCCACCCGGAAAACTAGTGGTGGGTAGTAATCAGTGGGCCGTACCAGACTGGGAAATTTCTTTGTGATGTCCCTTACTAAGGCCCAAGGAGGCCACACATCTCCCTACGAGTTGGGTCTGGTTGGCATACTGGGCCCTTCATTCCTCTTAAAAGGGAGTCACCAGTGACTACTACACTTCTTTTTTTCTTAATTGAGGAAGTTGTGATGTGGGGGCAACTCCTCCATTCTGGAATAACCTCCATCCAGGACCTCATACCCTCATACCTATGGTATAAGGGCACCTGGGAAGGTGAGGTAGGTTGGGAGGGAATTCGCCTGCCACACCAAGAAGAAATCCATTTCCACTCCCTCCATCACTAAGGTTGTTGTGGTTTTACCACTAAGAAGCGTGGGACTGACAAGAGATGTCCGAGAGGAGCCACACACACCCAAAAAGAAAATACACATGTAACACAGTTTATTTCACACACTCAGAAAACCGACAATAAAGTGCAAACACAGACAAATTAAGCTCTCCCAGACCCTGTGTTGGGATGGGAAAGCTCTGGAATAGTGCTGGATTTCTGTTGGGGGCTCCGGAAGAGACGCCGGGATAATTAGAGAAGGACCTCGACCTCAGCTCTTCCGGGGGTTCCGCGGCCGACCTGAGGACCCTACAGTAGCACCAAGCCACCGCTCGGCTTTCTGAAGAAAAATATCAGACAGTTAGAAACCACGAGCCCCCCTCCCCCTCCCTTCCCCAATCCCGGGAAAGAATGTCAGTGCTGATGGAAAGATGTTGTCTTTAAACCGGGCTATGGCCGCTGAAATCGCTAATCCGCCCGCCCACAGGAGGGGCAGGACTCAGTGCGGGAAAGTGTGTAGAAATGCGTCTCCAAAAACAGTCCATCCCCCCCAGGACATACCACAAGAAACGCGACCCCGAAACCAGTCCACCCCCCAGGGATACCACACCGGGCTGCCGCCCCTGGATCACTAATCCGTCCACACGCGGAAATTACTCTCGGCGCAGAGACGAGGAGCGATGCTGCTGCGACCGTGTCCAGTGCAGAAAAGAGGCAAATGGCGTCCGCCCTCACCTTTTTATAGGGGACCCTCTTTGCGCATGCGCAGATGGCCCCCAGGGGGCTGGCCTTTCTCCGACTGGTTGATTAGCACCCAGGCCCCACCCTGAGTAAGGCCCCGCGCGCGCACAGAAGCGCTGGGATGGGCCGGAAGTGCGCTGGCCCCCCGCTGCCCCGCATGGCGTCCCGGGGAGTTCCGGTACTTCCTCCGGGCCACCCTGACCCGTGCCAACCCGGCCGCATGTGCCATGCCGGCCGAGCGGTGGTTCCCACGCCAAGCCAGCCACACGGCAGTCGCAGCACCTCGCCACCATTGCCCGCGCTGCTGCCGCCGGCGAAAGCTACCGCCGCGCGCCAGCATGGCCACCGCTGCGGCNCGCTGCTGCCGGCACCGCTGCGGCTGCTGGCGCCGCCGCAGGCGGGGAATGCAGCCATGCTGGGGACTGTCCCTGTCCCCGCCCATCATGGCCCAGGGACAGGGCGGCCCCGCTCCCTGCTGGGACCCGGGAATGGGCAGCCCCGCCCCCCACTCGCTGGGGCTGGGGGGAAAGGGAAAAAAGACCAGTTTTAGCTTCACCCCACAACAAAGGTCCTCTCCTTCTGCCTGGTGGTGAGAGAGTAGGGGATTCATTACTTCTTGTGGAGGACAGGTCCATTTGCTTAAGGCATGGCAGGTGTGGCTTCACCAGTCAATCTCTTCCTCAGAATCCTTAATACTTCTTAGTCTTTCTACTTGGTCTGGTGTCAGCTCTGCCACTCTGCCAATCTGCCACAGATTGTTGATTTGACCGCACCTCACACAGCTGTTCTCTCTGCTGCCCTCCTAGAGCAGTGCAAGTTTTCTTGCTTTTCTTTTTCCTGTTTTCTGCCCCCAGCCTGCTGGGGGATGGAGAAGGGAGTGAGTAGCTGTGTGGGTGCTTAGTTGCTGGCCAGAGTCAACCTGCCATATCCTCCCAGACTATTTGCAATCCTGAAATCTTCATGAAACATGCACCAGTTTGAAACAAACGTTGATAGTTGAAAATACTTGTCCTTATTTACCTACATAAACACCTTATAAAACAAAGAGAAAGTAAAAATCCCGCTCCTATCTTGGCCAATGCAATTACTAAAAAAAAAAGAGAAGGGAAGGGGGAAAGAGAGAGAAATAATTTTTTCCAACCAGAAAAAGGCAACCAGACAACCAAAGCATGTCATGCTTTCTGTCCTGATCACAAGAGGAAGGCAAGCATTCAAAAAGACACTGGGTCTGTGTGCCAAAAGAGATGCAAACAAAACTAAAAATTATTTCTGAAGTAAAGATTCTAAAAGCTGAGGAAATGTAATGATACTGAAACAATACCTCTTTTTATTCATCTCATTGGATCCTGAGAAAAAATGTGAATAAAACCTATAAAACATTCAAGCACTACAGTGATAAATACTACAGAAACTCAAATCCTGAAATTTTAAAGTGTGGAGTAATAATGAGAGAGACTAAGCACAGAACAGGGAACAAAAAAAACCTCCACAAAATATTTAATAAATACAGTTCACCATCTATCCTGTGAACTAAATTGATGTATTGCTCTCATGGAAAAAAAAATCAAATGTGGTCATGTTAAAAACTAAATTGTAAGCATAAAAGCAAAGCAAATTTAAAGGTAGCAGTCAAAGTGCCTGATTTTAGAAACTTTGTTTTCCCTTTCATTTTTTGTCCTCTATTTTACCTATATGCACACATATATTTTTTAAATGAAAAATCAAATATAACTCAATATGCAAACACATGATATTTTACCAAAGCCTCCCACTAAAATAAGCAAAACAGTCTCTGAGCTAAAATACTGGAAAGCATTCCAGTATTATTCTGGTCTTTTGCCAGAAAAAAGGTTTTTCTCCCTCTTTTGGGGGCTTTACTTTTTATAAGCTTGCCAATGTTTTTCTATAACCCTATTTTCCTACTACTTTGTTTTGGTCATCAGGTATATATATAGCACAACTATTTCAGTTTTAAAATATATCAGCCATTAAAGTTTGAATAACACGGAACCTTTAAGTTCAAAGTTACTACACGCACTGGCAAAAGAACAGAAAGTTGACTTACCTACCTACTATAATGCATTTAGTACTATCATGATAAAAATTAAACAGTCCTTTTGAATTCTGCTAGTTTTACAACTGAGAAGCCAACAAGAACTTAGTGACCTTACCCTACCTATTTATCATCGCATTTTCTAAGAAGAAAGGACAAGTGCCATATTATGCCAGAAAAAAATACAAGTGCTTAAAGACTAAGTTAATAAATCCAAGATGAGCTGAAATACATACTCTAAAATTATACACCTATATATAACAAGAGAGTCATAATTTTTTCAAACAAACGGCAGCAAATCAGCTACGAAAGAGCATCAGATAAACATGCACACAGGTAAGTAATTTTCTCAAACTCTCTTAGGTTTAGTCACTTACAAAGTCAGCAAGAAAAGGCAAAGTATGCTAAAAGAAAAACCAAACCCAGAAGTAAACAGAAATCCTGCAAAAACATCAAGGCAGGAAACAGGCAGAACTCTGAAAAAAAAAAAATCATAGATATCCACTGTCACCAGAGGTGGAATATTTCTACCTGTCCACTGTCTTAAAATACAAACCAAATTAAAACTTCTAATGGGATCTGCTGTAATGGTTAAAACTCCATATTTAGCTGTTCTATCTGGCTACAATGACTTAAACTATTACTTGTGTTGCTGTAAAGTGACAACAACATGGGTAATTAAGCCCTGATAGCCTGCTTGTCTGATTACAATACACACTTACTGCAAAAAAATCTACATGCTTGTAGCTTCAAATTAAAATTATGTATATCACTTGACAAAAGTGACTGCTACCACTTGGAAAATGACAGCCAGCTACTTCCACTGTCCATAGAACATTCAAAAGGTACATGTGAAAGAAATAAAAAAATAATGTTCAAGAACAGATACACTGCAATACAACACACCATAAACTATTCATATTGCTACGCAGTTTCGTTGTGCAATGGCAAAAAGGATGTTGATATGATGTTACCTAACCAGTAATATTAATAATGAATGGTAACTTTATGCCAAATCACCAGCCACCTAAAATTCCCTGTAGTATTTTTAATGGCTAATAAAGGCACACAAATGTACAGGTGCTAGTCAGGGCTTACAGAGATACTACAGGATCACAAGTAGTAACACCTGAAATAAAATCCCTCAAATAATTGATTAGAACACCCACTCAAAGCTTGAAAAACACAGTCAACAGGAACCTAGTTACATGTACTCTGTCAACTCTAAGTGGAAGAAATTTGCCATAATTCTACACCTCAAAGCTACGCCTGCTGCAGGTCAAATGCTTATTGGCCACATAGATTATATAAAACCTACCAAATAAACCATACTTTCAATGTTATCACTTTTCTTTCTACAGCTGAGTAAGACTAAGAAAAAAGCCCTAACCAAGTGGTATGTTGGGTAAATTCAGTGAATATTAGAGATTAGAGTTTTGCAAAAGCTAAAGAGATTCTTTAAGATACGGCAAAAGTACCTGATCAAAGACTATTCAGATCATACGTTCTTCAGAGATTCTTTATTCTGCACATTGTATTTCTCCTCTATTTGCTAGGGTTTATTTTCCCATCATCTAACTGACTGTATATCCATTTTCTAAAGTTATATCTTTGTGTCCCTTTCTTTTTGGTACATCTGCAGCAAACTGATTTACTGTCTAAGTGACTTCACATCACTTGAGCATCAAGTTTAATGGAAGACCACAAAGTACAACAAAATAATTTTCTATAGTAACAATTTTTAAACTCTGTTTTTAGCAAACTTTCTTCCAAAGTCACAACCCCATGCTCATTTACACATGTGACTTCAAGTGAGTCAAAAGTTTGTGTATTAGTGCTCTAAACCCTAATACTTTAAGGAAACTAAAAGAGAACCATACTGAACTAAAAGCAGCACAGGGAAGGTGTAACAAAACAAACTCCTCCTCCTCTATTCCATGCCCTCCTATTACAGTATCTCACAGCTTAACATTTCTAAGGGCTCAATTTCTGTATGGCAGCTGAGCAAAAAACTACTGAGTCTTTGACTGACAACAAACGATGACATAGCTCGTGATTACTTTAAACTTAAAAAGTCAGTACTGTTGCCAAAAGAAGTTGCAAGATAAAACCAACTGAGGAACCAATCCATTTTAAAACAAATCTCTTCCTTCTTGTCAGATCACTTTTAACTCAGGTGAGTTCTTAATCTTGGTCTCAAATTATAGGATATGAATGCAGAACCATTTCTTTCTCCAGCAGTGAAGGCTTCAGCAAATATCACCTATGCAGCTGAGAACATTGTATTTAAATAGTGTTGAGTTCTTTGTTTTATTTTACTAGTCTTAACATAAGCCTGCCCAGTTGGATTTCATTTTTAACTGCCACTCACCAACTGCTACCTATCAGTCTGTTATCTAATGCTTATAAACTTACGTCTTTACTTGATAACTCACCTGTTTTGTTGATTTTTTAGTTCCATTAAATATCTTCCAAGCAAGACCATTACCTCCACTGGCAATATGTCGGCCAACATCAAATTCCCTGGTAACAGGATTTCCCATGACCGCACTGGTGACATCAGCTGTTACCTTTGTCACAGTGCTCTTCAATTTATTCAGCATGGACTCCATGGTTTCAACTGTTCACTATTATCCTACAGAGAAAAAAAAAAAAAGGTATCACATACGTTTTCGATTTCTGTTAACAAAAGCTACATGTTGAAAACTGTAACTTCTAACCAAGGATACAACAGGACGCTGGAGCAACTCCCAACAAGAACACTGAAATGTAACTTCCTGAGCTTTGCAGTTGTACATATTCACAGTGTGCATGCCTGTGGAATTATATATTATTGTTTCTACTCCTCCTCAGAAACGTCTGGATCTCTTCATTGTTCTTCATTAGATCTAAAAAAGCAATTAAGGACTGACAAAATCAACCATAAAGAAGCAAATCTATAAACTGTCCTCCTGACAGGAAAGGTTCACACCTTGTGTATCAGTATCAAACAGCAAAGAGAAACAAATCTGAAGGAAACCAGGCCCTTTTAATTCCATTAAACTACAGATTTTCTGAAGGGATTCTGAAGGATTACTTAAGTGTGTATTATACAGGCAACAAGTAAAAAAAGAAGTGTTCTTTCCTACACCACGTTTTTCAAAATATAAGCTCAAAATTCAGTATCTTACCCATCAGATTGCTGACATTACTATTTGTATGATCTAGGTAAGTATTAATGCAGGGGAAGGAAACAAGATCTTTTTATGCTTTATCAAGATTGTACAAGGAAGTGTTTTTTTTTTTATATCATCTTTCAAATTTAAGAGCTAAAAGCTGGCAGCTTCCATTTAGTTCATCTTCCCCTGCAGTGTATACTTACAGAGTTTCCTAAATTGTCATAAAAAATAATCTGACTTGCTTATTCTGCCAGATGGAAGTTCTGAAGCCTACATCACATTTATACAAATGTCTCTCTGATAATGTATACACAAGAAAGAAAAAAGGCAGCAAACAAACAGTGAAACAAAAAGAGAGAGACATTCCTCTTTCTTATTGGTGTGAGCAACGAAGAAGAAAGAATGCAAGAAGAAATTATTTTCAGAAGTCAGTATTTTGTGGTATATTCAAAATTAACATTTAAGAATTTTTCTTCAGGCTCTCTCAACTGAGGTGTAAAGAGACTATTTCTTAAACCTAAAGATAAAATAAAATATAACATCAGCAAATATATTGAAATCTGCAGAAATGTTTTCTTCAATTATGGCTTTATTTGCCATATACACTTATTGGCATACAGTTCGTGTAAAACTGCTTCTTTGAAAAATAGAGAATGTTATTTCTATTCAAATGGAATGGACAAGATTCTGTTGTGATAAAGATGATGTTTCTGAAATCATGCTAACAAAAACAAAAGAAGCAAAATGCATTAACATAACCCAGTGAGCACTGGGACTAATCAACCCCAAAGTCCTTCTCATCAGATATGAGGTGGTTGCTTGTATGAGTTAAAGCTCTTCCCACTGCATTACATACACTTAAAAGGCAATATTTTGGTCTACATAGGTTATCTGGTGTGTATTAACCTATGTATTTATGCAAGCTTTTTCCACACTCAAGACACAGACAGCATTTGTTTCCTCTTCACATCTCCTTAGTCTCAAAAAAAACTGTAACAACTTATTTTTGACATGTGTATACCTCAGTCAGACTTGATTTAAATCAACCACACTAAAGTTATTTGGACATGCATACCTTCTCTCCCTTGTAGTGTCAATCTGATTCCATTAAAAATCAGGACAATAATCAGATTAGTTCTAAACTGCAAGATAGACTTGTTTTACAAAAGACGTAACAAACATATACTAAGAGAAACTTAAAAAGTTACATGTGTTACAGAACAATTCACTCCAGCACAGTGCTGTGTAACAGGCTAAGCCAAGCCCTAAGCAAACTATAGCACAGTGCTGAAGCAGCACAGATATGCTGCTCTATCCTAACTACTGCTGCAGTTATATCCCACATCCAGTATTCTTCTACAGAAAAACGTAGAAATACACTAATGCTGTGGCTCCTTAGACACTTCTCCAATTCCCATGTCAGCTGAAGTGACACAACATTGTGCTACTAAATGAAGAATCAGACTAGGAGTTTTAAGAAAACATATTAGAAAAAAAGACAAGTAATCCAGCTACAGAGATCTCAATCTAGCAAGTAAACTAAATCAGGAATAGTAGTTACGACTTCAACAGGACAACTCAGCAGCAGGACCAGGAATGAGTGCAAGAACATTAAGGGTGAAGTTTGTCATAATTGTGGAGACTGTGACTTTTAGATATGAGAAGCTGTGTCTGAAATCAACAGGAAAATCTTCAGAATAAATACGTACTTCTTTGGTATCTAGTGTTTTGTTGAGACTATACCTGGAAATAAATTATGGAAACATGGAATTCCTTTCTTAAGTAATTTTATTACAGTATGCAACATTTTATTATTACAAGAAATTAATTTTACTTTATGAATTGTGCTATGGAAAAACTAATGCAACTCTAACTGTGCAGCCCCAGACCAAACAGCTCTTGGACACAGACGAATATCCTTGTATAAAGGAACTCTTCATTAGCCTGATAAATAGGTAGAAACAAGGATCATGGAATATTCTGAAAAGGACCTATAGGCATTTCCAGCTCTCAGAGATCTTATTCTGCTGCTATTCTACGGGCAAACTCTATTTGCTAACAGACTATAAAATCAATCCTAATGAGTTTAAGATAATCACAAATCTATTTTATTTGGTTTTAGATCTTGTGTCTTTTCTATTGTTTCATTGATTCAGATCCATCAAATGCTGTCTAGTACCAATGCAACACCATCTGGTGTTAGGACTCTCAAAACTGTAACAGGCTTTGCAAAATTAACTGTGGAGATACTATGAAGAAAATGCATGTGCATGCACGTTCAAACTCCTTTGTGCAAATCTGAAAGGGGGCTTATCTACACAGACGGTGGAAAAATGGTGTAGTATTCATTAATTCAGAAGTGCCTTCTGCTGTGGGTGACAGACTAACCACAGTGAGTAGCCTGGAAAAGCCACTAGGTGAGACTGTTAACAGCATTCCAGTGTCTGAAGCGTTAGAATTTAAAATTCAAACCTGGTAGGCCCTGTCCAACCTGTTCCTCTCCAGCCTGACAGTATGCAAACCATTATCTAATTTAGCTATTGAGCAAGGAGTACTAAGAAACTTATCAAAATAGTGTAGTTTAAACTTTACATCCATCCATTTGTAAATTCGTAGAAATCCTCATGTGAACGTTTGACTGTAAGCTAAAATAGCATGTTCTGCTTTATAAAAATAATTGTTATTACCAAATTCAGTAAAAATTCTATGTATGCCAACAGGAACAAAATCCGTTTCCTTCCCCCCCACCAATCTATTTTGAGTAGTATCTATAATACCACAAAACATGACAATACAACCACACTGGAAATAGGCAACTTCAGTTGTTAGCTGCAGGAAAACTGATTTTTTCAATTCTTTCAGACTGTTCTACTATTTCTAGAAAAATTAATAACCAAGTGGCATCCACAATGAAATTATGAAATTCTCATTTCCAGTTAAAAGGTACTAAATGAGACAAGGACAAAATCTAAAGAATAACAGTGTTTGGACAAGCAACATATGACATGTAACAAACGATTAAGAACTCTGATTCCTTCCCATTTGAATTTCATGTGTCATATTAATGCTACCAAGTCCACGAAACCTGGAATTAATCCTAAAAAAATAATGAATGCTCTTCACACTCAATAATGGTTTATATGCTTATGTACATCTGCAATAACAGGTCAGTAAAATGAGCACAATCACAAGGCAGTAAGCAACAACAAACGACTGCACTAAGAAATGAGGCAACACATTCAAAACGTTGAAATAAATATTGTTGAAATAAAAAACAAAGATTCCCCACCATTCCGTAATTCTCACCCACATTAAAACCCGCATGATGGAAACCCGTTAATTTATCCTTGAACTAATTCATAGTTTCATCCGATGTATGGATATGGATGCACACTGTACAGAGTGCAACACACCCTCCCTCTACCACTATTTTGACGGTAACACGCGGGATTCCCCTTTGGGAAATAAGGCGGCAGGCAGGTGCCACTCAATCCCACCCTACCGATCTGCCCCACACCAGGATGAATTCTCAGAAGTGCTGGAAAAACCGAGACACACCAAACAGTTTTTAGGCACAATCAACCTTTTGCATTTGTTGCGAGGGTCAAACGCAACGAAGCGTTTGCGCACGGCGTAACTGCCCTCACCGCAAATCACCACCTTCGTGACTTTTATTCCCCATTTCGGAACTGAGCTGCAGCTGAATCTCTAACAAAAACTCCCGGAACGAGATTCATGAACGGGGATCTGCCTGTCACCTGCTGACAGGCGAAACTCAGCCTACACAGTGCACAAACCCCAGCACAGCCTCATGCCGGCCAGTCTTCCCGCAAGAAGTATTTGCTGTTATTTACAGAGATCCCGGACTCGCACCACCGCTCCGTCAGAAGCGCGGGGAATCCCGTCTTCGCCACCGCCAGCAGGGCCGGTCCCAGCGCTCCCGCTCGGCGGGGCAGCCGTGGGGCAGCGCGCTCGGCGCGGGCGGCGACCGCAGGCGGCCGGTGTCCCGCGATCCCCCGGCTTGNGCTGCCTGTCACGCTGGCTCCGTGTCTCGCTCCGGCCCCGTCTCGCTGCAGCTACTCCATAGCGACGGCGGCAGCAGGGCGGCGGGGCAGAGGCGGCCGGAGCGCGGCTCACTTCCGACCCGCAGGGGCGGCGCTGGGCGCGGCCGGGAGTGGCGGGCGGGAAGTGATGCGCTCCGCCGGCTTCCGCCAGCGGCCCCGGCCCGGCCATGGCGGGGTATTTGACTCCGCGGTTCAGGAGGATCTGCAGCCGGAGCGAGTTGCAGCTGCAGCGCGGGAGCGGGCGGCGGCGAGGTGAGAGACCAGCGTTATCTCCGCCTCTCCACTGTTGCGGCTTTTTCTCCCGCGGTGTCCGGGGCTGGCGGCTACGCGCCTCCTCTCCGGGGATCCGGGCGGGTTTTGAGGGCCGGCGCCTGCCCGGCGTCTGTACGGGCGCCCCCGGCTGCCGGTGCCGCGGGAGGGGCCGATGGCCGGTCAGCGGGCGGGACGGGGGTGGTGGGGGTTCGGCAGCTGAAGAGGGGAGAGAGGAGCTTCGTCCAGCCCCATCCCCAGGGGCCGGGATTGCGGGGGCGCCGCCGGTCGGGCTGGGCGTGGAGCTGTGGCTGGGTGCTGCGATCGAGAGGCAGGCGGGGTTAATGCACTGCAAGCGCTGCTTTGTCGTCTACCGAGCTGGAAGGTATGTGTGAGGATAGACTGGAGACTGGGGGGCACCTCCCCCAGGTGAGGCTGGGAGCGATGGGGCTGCTCAATCGGGAGAAGGCTCAGGGAGTTCTCTGCAAATATCTGAGAGTGCAAAGAGAGTGGTGCCCAGAGAGGTTGTGATACCTTGTGTGGGTATCTCCGTCTCTGGAGATACTCAAAACCCATCTGGATGGACATGGTCCTGGGCAACCAGCTCTGAGTGGCCCTGCTTGAGCAGAGTGGTTGGACCAGGTGGATCTCAAGGGTCCCTGCGAGCCTTGGCCATTCTCTAGTGATTTAATGTGTATATACACAGCACATATTTGTAGTATATGTGGTTATAAGAACGAAAAACAATCTTCCTTGCGTGCTTTTAGTGTCTTTTTGTTCTCTTGGCTCTAGTGGGTGTGAGTCAGTTTGCAAGACACTGGTTTATGAAGCATTGTCTTTCTGTCTTTGTAAAATTCAGTTGATTTCTGAATAACTTTTTAAAATATATATAACTAAATTCACATATATACGAATCCTGTATATCAAGTAAAAGTGCAGGGATTTAAAGCCCCCAAAAAGTGAAGGTTTATAAATCTGTAAAACTTTCATATAAATATTTTGCAGATTGTGATGGACCTTTTCAAGCAACTCAGCTATGGAACGGTATTATACATGCCCTTCACAGTCAAGTGGAAATCAAAAGACGTAGACAACATCTGAAAACATATAAAAACTGTTTCTCTGGCTCAAATGCTGTCGATGTGGTACTGAGCCATCTTATGCAAAGCATGTATCTAAGCTGTAATGATATTTCTCGGCTGAAGGGAGTCCGTGTATGCCAAGCATTGATGGATCACAAGGTGTTTGAGCCTATTGGAGCAAAGCTTTACTTATTCAAGAATGGGAAAGAAACAGAGTTTGAAGACACAGACACTAGTCTCTATAGATTTGTAAATAGCAGTCTTGATCCTCTTCTTCTGAGAAAGAATAAGGACAATGAAAGCTTGTCTCCCGAGCAAATCTGCGAACAGAAAACAAAAGGATGTTCTGAGTGAGTTATTCTGAACTATTCTCATTTTTTTATTATTTTTAATAAGTTAAAAGGGTAGATGAAGTTACATCTGCCTAACTTGGGTGTTTCAGACTTCTGAAAACTATGTACCAGTTCTGAGAAATACCATGCCTAAATTGCAGATGTTACTTGGTACTTCTTGGTAATGTTGAAGTGCTTTCATCTGCCCTTTGTTATTTAGAATAGAGTCTGGCACAGTAGCATAAGCCTAGGAATAATTTAGTTTTGCGATCAATTATGCTGAAATCTGAGAATTAGCATAAATGAGATAGTTACTGAAAGGTGGTAAAAGAAATGAAACTAATAAACAGTATTTGGAATCAATATCCTTGCCCTTTCCACAAAGCAGATGTGGATGATTGGAATTCTAGCGGCAGTATAGACCCCAGATGCAACGAAGTTCTACAGTTCTGATTAAAGAGCAATTTAGGAAGGTACATGTGTACTAATCTTGTTTGTTATACAACTTTTTTTTCCTTCCTGAGCAGAACAAAATGTGATATGCTTTCAAACCCCTTAGCATTAGAAGCAGCTGATAAAAAGAGGGTAGAGGAGCTTCTTCGATCAATATATGTTCATGCATCTTTACCTCCAAAGATCATGGTTAGTGAACCAGCTCATCTGCTTTCAAAAAGAGGTGAGGATTGAATTTTTTCTTTTTAAAACTTGATTATTCTTCATTGTATCTTGGAGTGAGTATCCCATTTCTGTTAAACAATGCCCATCAGAGACCTAAATTTAACATATCACTAATGACAAAATGTCTAAATGAGTGCTAAAGGGGTAAATGCTTGTAGTAAGTAAATCGGAAACACAACAGGATTGTTTTTGCAGAATGGTGCTATTTATGTAAATAGTACTTCAGAAGGAAGTAGAATTTAAGATTAAGAACTTCTTTATTACATGATTCCTTTGCTATTCACTTGTCTTTTTCTTTTTTCTACTAATTGAAGTAGATTATTATGTATTCTAATATGAATTTTTGGCATTCCTATTCTGATCTGTTCTTCCCTAACACGGAAACTTCACACTGTGCTGTTAGCTTTTCTACAAATAGTTAAAACATTCTTGAGTGAGTAAAAACAAAGGTCAGTGGTTTACGTAAGATCTTGTTTCTGAGGGTTTTTTTGTTTGTTTATGGTATCAGTAATAGAAGATGTTTGGAAACAGCAAACTCTGCTACGACTGCTGCAGTTAATTGATATTCCTCTTCTAGAAGATATCTTGGTGTCTTCAGTGAAGACAAAACCAGACTGTTTTGGCAAAGAAGAAGACCTGATTATCTCAAATACTTTCCTGGAAAGAGAGGTTATGTGTAGCTTAAACTTGCCTGAGTAAGTTACATACATCTATAAAATGGATTTGTAAATAAAGCCTTTATTTTACTCTTGATCGAAGATTTGTGTTAAGTGAACAAAATAGACATCACTACACTTGCATACTTGTAGATGGGGTTGCATTAATGCACTTTGATTTGTTTTCAGAAGTGGTAAGTGAATTCACAAATAGTGTATGTTTAGAATTGGACACTTGAGCATTTTAAGTATGTGTTAAAACTTTAACCTCAGGATTTGAAAATCCTCCTAGTTTCTGGACAGGATTCTTTGCTCTTAGGTCTTTAAAGAATTATTAGAACTTTGAAAATCTTTTTTCTGAGGCTTTTTGTTTGTTTGTCACAGTTCCTGGTGGTTGTACTGTGAAGATAAAAAGTAAATAGGGCATCTGTTGTTACCAAGAGAAAAGGAAAAGCTAAGCTGTAGCACTGAAGAGTGCTTATATATGTAATGAGAATATAATAGTATCTGCATGTCATCAGTACTCTTTTCCTTAAGTCTTCTCAGTGCTCATATTAAGTGCACTTGGTCTGATCTCTATCTTTAGAATTTACTCTTAATGAATATGTTGAGGCATGTCTCCTCATATGAATGTCTTATCAGTGGTTATTTCTGTCAAATAAATTCAGTTTCTGTCTGCGAGATGCCAAAAGAAACTCCTTCTTGTACTTTTTATGTGTTCTTGCTTTAGGGAGAAAAGAGGAATATTCTTACCTGTTTAGAGTTTTATGTTAGTTAATGAAACTCCTCATTCCAAGCTAGATTTATTGATGAACATCTGAACTCCTTGGGTTTTTCCTCCCAGAATGCCTTGGTGACCACTAGCTTTTGAACTTCTGTTGACACTCACCTTTTGGGTGATTGGGTTTATGTCTCTGAAACTGCCTCAATGTGTTTCTTTCTCTGTATTATTTTGTGTAAAGTGTCTCTTAACATTTGTGTCTTTGCTAATGTATCAGAAAAGAATTAAGAAATTTAAATCTGAAGTTATTTAAGTGGAGGACTGGAGCTGCATTTTTGTAGACTGTGTACTATTTAGATCTGGCTTACAATGTGCCTGAGAAATGGAAAATTCCAGGTTCGAAGAGTAGTCACCAGTATTAGAAATAGTTGTAGGATTAATTGCCTGCAATATAGATTAGGCTTTCTTCCCCACCTTCATATCTCAAATTATCTGTCTTTGGTTTTCAAATAGTTTGGTCTTCAAGCAAATGTTATGCTTGAAATAATTGAACATGTGTTCTTCATATAGATAAAAACTGTAATCAAATCCCACTTGCAGTGCTTACACTGATCACAGGTTCATAAGTAAAGGGAGGTCAAGATCCTATTTCTACTTTACTGTATTACCCTATTTATGTATCCAAGAGTTATTCAGTCTTTGTTGGCTGTAGCATTTCTAACAAAAGTTCATGTTTATCTAGCTTGTTTATCTAGTAATTGCACAGTCTTTGGTTCTGCTCTCCAGGATAAAATAAGATTCTGTGGATCTTAAATAGTACTTGTATCTTTTCATTGATTCAGTTCAAATTATTTTATATCCAGAGTCAAATAAAAGTATTTGTCCCTTTGCCCCTACTGTTCTATAATTTTATGTCTCTTCTGTACAAAATGATTTTCCTCTAATCTTCCAGCTTCTTTCAACAATGAGTTATCTACCTGAATTTTAGGTTCTTCTTAGAGTTTCTCTCCTTAGTTAAGTCACACGGACAACAAATATTTGTGAAAACTCGTGCCTTTATAGTATGTCATGTAATAAACTGCTTCTGCGGTCTTCTGGGATTGAAAGTATTTTTATTTCTCTGGTTTCAAACTAATTGTCCTGTTTCTTTTCTGTAAAGATCCAGTCCCTTGTTTTTTCACTCTGGTGGATTCTCACTGTGTGTGTTGGAGTAATGGCAGGGTGGTGTTTGGTTTTAAATACTAGCTGAACTCCTGGGGTTAGTGACAGTCTGGCATGATTGCAGCTTGTTTCATCTGGGCAGATCCTTGAACTGCTGTAGCAAAGTAAGTTATCTAAACTGCTTAATAAACAAGTTCAATGTTGTGATTCAAATATGTGGCTGTACCTGCATAGTTATTTCTATCTAGTTTTATTTAAAGGATTAAATAAGAATAGACAGAGCATTTTAAAGTAAGCACTAAAACTAAATTTTCCTTCTGCAGGCTTGACAGATGGCTCTATGCTGCAATTGAATGCTTGGAGTATTTTCCTGACCAATTCATAATGATGGTCAGTCAGCAGTTACCTCAAAGCCCTAACAAACCTAGCAGTCTGAATACATACAAGAAAATTGTTTTTGACGTTATAATAAAGTATTATAGTCAAAAGAAAGACTCTCTTCTTGCTGCTCAGGATCTCCATATTCATTCAGGAATTATAGAACTTATAGGTAAGACCAACCTGGAATAAAAAATACAGGTGAAAGCTGTGTAAAGGATGTAACTTACTAAGCATCAATTGACTGAATCGTGACACCATTTGCAGTGCTATTGCAGATGCCCTTTATAGGTTGGAAGGAAATGTTTAAGATGACTATTAAGAACCTCTCTCAAGACAAGGACAAATTTCAAAGTTAGATCAAGTTAGTTAGGGCCTTATCCATCTGAGTTTTGAAAATCTGCAAGGATAGAGATTCACGGACCTCTGTGGGTAACTGTTTCAATATATAACTCCTCTCATTGTGGAAAATGTCTTGGCTCAAGTAGCGATGATTTTAGTTGTATGTTTTTGTGTTAACTGGAATAAGGCTTTTTAAATCCTGGATTTAGGACACTTTTTAGTAATAGAAGTTACTTAAAATGATAAAAAGAGGCTGTTGAGATTGTGGTTCAGGCTGTGATCCCCTCTGCAGAACTCTCCCATCATAGGCTTACAAATAAACCAGAATGTTTAAGTTAAATACAAGCTTAAGATTAATCCTACGCTAAATAGGCCTAGTTACTTAGTCAGTTCTGTAGCATTGTTGTGGCTTAACCCCAGCTACTAACTGAGTACCATGAAGCTGTTCACTCACTGCCTGCCACCACCCTGTCCCTTGTGGGTTGAGAAAAGAATGCTTTAATAATTAGGACAGAATTAAATATAATAGTCATGCTCATTATAGTAATAGCAATAATAAGAATTGTAATGAAAAGGAGATGGAATGGAATAAAATCCTAAAGAAACAAATGCACAATACAATTAATCGCCACCTACTGACTGATGCCCTACCCTTACCTGAGTAGCAATCAGTGTCTCCTGGCCAACTCCCCCCAGTGTATATACTGGGAATGACATTCTGTAGTATGGAATATTCCTTTGGCAGTTGAGATCAGTTGACCTGGCCGTGCTCCCTCTCAGCTTCTTGTGCACCTGCTCACTGGCAGGGCATGGGAAACTGAAAAGTCTTTTACTTAGTGTAAGTCTGACTTAGCAGAAACCAAAATATCAGGTGTTTTCAACACTGTGGTCATACTAAGTTCAAAACAAAGCACTGTTCCAGCTACTAAAAATTAACTCTATTCCAGCCAAAACCAGGCTAAGATTACGTAGTGTTATCAGGAGTTTCAGCTTTCAAAGAATTGTGCCAAGCATACTGGCATAAGAGCACATTTGGCCTGTGTAAGAATTGGAGTACAGTGGTGAATCCTTTCGCCAGACCCTCATAAAGAGATAAAAGGCGATATTTTTATCAGTAGTATTTTGTTAAGGAGAAAAAAAATTGAATTGTAGTAAAGTCATAAAAGGCAAACTATTGCAAAATTACATAACCCATCCACAAAAAAATGAATGTTAATTTGAAATAACTGACATTGCTACTGTTGTCTTCTGGTAAATGTTCACTTAAATTAGAGATGTTAGAGTTCATATATGCACTTAAAATACAAAACAGATACAAACCAATATTCTAGAATATTGCCAATTTAGACAAGTAAAACAGTCTACCGCTAGGCAAGGGAAAAGATATAATTTTCTGAATTGTTCTAATGCTTTAGTTGCCTGTAGATCATCTCTTAATTGAGTATCTGCTTGGTCTAAACTACATAACCTATGAATGTCCAGCGCTCTTCTGCTTGTTTATTCTGGCTTTAATTTTGTCATGTTTTCAACTTGAGTAAGGCTGGCAGTCGCAATTTTATCACTAAGAAATAGTTGTCAGTTTGTGTTCTTGGGTCCTCAGCTGTATTCTAGATCATACTAGATCACTGTTAGGAGATTGTGCTTAACTATTTTTCAACCATGCCCCCCTCTCAGTTTATATTATGGTTGTCAGTGTATAGCAACTTGGATTTTAATAATACTTTTCAATAGGATCCAGTGCAGTTAACCTCACTTTGATAAAAATGGAAGAGGAGGTTCAAACTGCATATCAACTTACACATATTTAAAACACTTTGAAAATTAGCTTGAGAATTGCTGCAGTTAGCTAAAGAACTTCATTTTGTTACCAAGGTATATACTGTTACAATTGCATTTTCATTAGTTTTAAACCATTTAATTTAAGAGAACGCAAGTCTGTTGTCAAGGCAAACCTGTTGCTGTGTTTGTTTTCTTTAAAATAAGCAGATATAGAGTATGTCACATTTAAAGCAGTTGGTGAAATTAGTCCATGTGATTCACTAGAACTCATTTTACAATATTTTAAAGTAACTTAACTGAAGTTTTAATCACAGAGCAGAGAAACTCTTAAACTTTTCTCTAGAAAAGTACTGTGTCCGGTTTAAGAAAGATATTGAATTGCTGTAATGTGTTCAGAGAAGGGCAACGAGGATGGTGAAGGGGCTGGAGTACAAGCCCTGTGGGGAATGACTGAGGGAACTGGGATTGTTTAGCCTGGAGAAGAGGAGGCTGAAGTTCAAGCACAACTGTTCCCTGACTAGCTATGGGACAAAGGCTTTAAGCTTTTATTGATTAAATGTTGTGTAGAGTCTTATCATAAGGTTTTAGAAGTCATTGGGTTTTCCTTAGAGGCAAGCCCTCCCAGAAATGGAGTTATTACTGGGATTTAAATATGTATTCATGACTCTGAAAATGACCTTTTACTCCAATGACTGTTTTACTCTATTGCAGAAAAAGAAAAAACAAATCAAGCTTTAGAGGCATTACAGCTTTATTTAAAATTATTAGCACCAAATATCAAAGAAGAACTACACAGACTCCTGACATTCCTAGCCATTGCATCAGAATCTGAGGGTTACAGACTACAAAAACAGGTAAATATCTGTTATGTTTAATGTGAAAAATAGCACTTTTCCATAGTACAGTTAACGATTTTGTCTGGAGTTAGAATTATTCTGCTTACTGTTTTTCAGTGTGATCTGTTTTGAAACAAATATCAAGATGTTCTTCCCACTGAGAGCATGCTGTTATACTTAGTCTTTGCTAGCACATTGCAAGTCAATCTAATGCGAAATCTGGGTACTTCTTTTTCTAGTTTGAGAACAGATTGGTGATCGTCAAAACTTGTACAAAGTTCATCTTGCAAAATAGAACACTGTCAAAACCACGTGCGGAACTACTGACTCAGTTTCTAATAAATAATCACTCTGAGGTCTTCAAGGTATAATTTTCCTTACATCATTGTAATTTAAATGTTAAATGCCATGAACTGCCTTTTTTGGAGTAGGACAGGTCTGATGAAAAGTGTTTAATAGTACAGCCAAGCAAGGTGAGAAGCTATTCCAGAAAATAGGAGACAGATTTTTGAGAGCTTTGCAATCCTTTATAAAACATATCCATTCTCTTTATTTGCATAATTTTTATTGAGAAAATATTTAAAGTATTAAGAATTTTTTATAGAGGCCTTTTGACACCTTGTTTATATTTAGGCACCTTAGGGTCTTCCTTTTTTAGAAGCTTGCTGAAGTACTCTGTGTGGTATATAAGATGGTGTGCTCTGGTGCCGCAGTGTATAACTTCCTTTGGGATTTTGAAATGCTAACTTGTAAATTAAAGGAAATAAATGGAACACAAAATGAAATGGCCCTTTTATTAAACTTGGTCAGTTGTGTAAATATACGGACATGTTTTATAGTCTCCTTTGTTTATCTTCCATCATATTGTCACAAATGCAAAGAGGTGGAACCTTCCCATGCTCCATACAATTCATAGAAACTTTGGTATGGTTTTAGTAAAATACTGGTTTTAATTCTTATATGACATATTAATTTTCAATTCTGACTTCGAACCAAGGGACAAGGGAGATTTTACTTTTTTTTTAATTAGCTCAAATTTAGTTTGAAAGTATCAAGTGCTTAATGAGAGTTTTCTATGCGTTAGTACACAGCCAAAACACTTTTTTATAATCAGGAGTTCTGATATGAGGGTTAAGGCTTTGATTCCCAATTGGAGAACAGTGTAGCAGTGAGAGCAGAGTGGAAGGTGGTTCACTCTTTACAGCTGTAGTTGAAAGCCTTGTGTGTCATATAAGCTGAAGTCAGCATATCAGTGGAAAACAACATCTAGAACCTTTTGCTTCCTGTTTCTTTGGCCAGAAATAAACATATCTAACCTAGTAAAACTATGTATTTTAGTGTAATTGTGTGAGAGATTTTGAATGTGTATCTAAATTAGGCATAGATTATTCTGCAGGTAATTGTGGGGGTTTTAATTGGTCATCTGAAATCTTTATATTCTCAAAATACAGAATTATTGCGTTGGTAACTTCCTTTGTTGGGTTATATTTTCAGACTCCTCTAACTCTTCTGGAACTAACAAGTAGGAGACTTGAGAGTTTGTTAGAAGGACAAGATCCAGATATCAATTCAGGTAGATGGTGTGATACACTTTTTATATGAAGCATTCTATACAAACTGATTTAGCATCAGTTGACTATAATTTTGCATAGACTGTGTTCTTTTCCTTTGTTAGAAGTGAAGTATTATAGTGATTAGCCACTAATGTAATAAATAATTAAATTATATGCTATCAGCAAAACTGGTTTCTGAATATTAGAGAACAAGAGTTCTATTAATTATCTAGTTTGAATACATTACAATTTTTGTTTGGGTTTTTTTTACCAAATAATTACTTCTGGAGATAGCAGTGCAAAATGTGCTTCTTAAAGTCACTTGCTTATAAATTGGTTTTGTGAATTTGATGTGATTTTGTATTTATGAACAGTATTCTTTTATTTCTTCCAGAAGACACTTACAAATTCTCATAGAACTAGTAGTTACAGGTTCTGATAAATGTATTAAGCACAGATTTTGATTCCTTTTCTGGGTAAGCACAAAGTTTATTAGGAGTTTAGGACTTGTACACCAAGTGTCAAATGCCTCTTTTAGGCTATACCATGCTTCTGAATGTGAGATTAGTGTTTTTCATCTTATTTCTTTCATGAGCTTATAGTAAATAACGCGGAGGA
>VYZS01039676.1:0-23414 GCA_013400695.1 Neodrepanis coruscans | reverse complement strand
TACCAAAAGTTTAAATATTCCTAGTATGCACAGTTGTGCCCTTACCATGAGTGGTTTCTGTTTGACTATATATATTTTAATTGAATATTTAAAAACAAAGTACTAGGATCAAAAAGTAGCCACAATTCATACCTCCAAACAGTATTTTCAACTGGTGTTAAAGCCTTTGTATTAAACAAACAAATACTTATGCACAGTTTTAGTAAAATCAGTGGACCACTACACATCAACTATTCTTTGCTCAACAGACATAAGAAAACACAGGATAATACAAAAATGGCCACTAATCCTTGGATCCTTCATGTGTAAAATCCTGTTTATAACCTAGAGATAAGGAATTGTGCCCTCAGCGTATAATCAATAGTCAACCAATTCCCCCACTGGAGCAACATTAAAAACCCATAAAACATGAATAAATAGCCTATAGGACTTTCACAACAGTAATAACCTCTAATTAAAAGTGACAAAACAAAGCGTTCATCCTTAAATTGAATAGAAAAGCCTAACCATCAACTGAAGCTATCGTGGGAGATAAGGTGTACCTTTTCTAGCAAAATGCTTTTCATTATGTACCTTCACCTGATTTCTAGTCATTTTGAAAGTTTCATTTTGACATGACACCAGAGTTAAGTTTCAATTGTGGGCTCATGGGCAGGGGCTATATGTAATTGCTTAGGTGTCAAAACAAAACCAAAAAATGTCCCAGGAGCATACGTTTTTCCAACTAAGAGCACGTATCTCATCCCATGTAACACTGTTCACGTGTGCATACATTCAGAAACCACTATATTCTTTTTTAGCAGTCTGCTTTAATATTCCCCCTCATCACCAAAACCAGATAGAAGCAACAAGCAATCAAATAAATATTTTCAGAAAAATATAAGCTGAATGCATGTATTGAAAAAGAAGATACTTACCATGACTATTAAAATGCATTTATTTGGTATTTCATTTAAAATTAAATTTGCATTTAATTCAAAATGCATGCTGTTCCTGAATTACAGACAGTTATGCAATCAGATCTACTTTGAAATGAAACTTCTGTTTTGTTATTCACTTCCCCATATATTGGAGGAGGCCTTGGGTGTTCTTCAGGTCCAATCCTGGTGTAATACAATGACAATTCTGACATTCACTTATCTGGGGGCAGAACTGTATGCATTAGTAATTGTGTCTCTTGTCATGCTGAATAAAATTTTTATAAGTGTGTGAAATAGGACTGAAATAGGACTAAAACAAAACCCAGAAGATCTTCTCAAACTGACTAAAACAATAGCCCAAGAAAACAGATTTTCCATACGTCGATATCCTGCCTTGCTCCTGGAACAGCACACTGGCATCTGAAATGTTTGCAGCTCATTGTACTGCAGTTCCACGAGGCTTCTCCCTTCTTGTGTCAGAACAGCACAACATCAGGTCAATAGTCTCAGGTATCAAGCATTTCACTGTGACTATTGGGGTGAGAGCAAAGCCTCTTGGAGAGCCAGTGTCATCATTTCATTTGAAGGACTACTCTGATGGACTTTATTATATTTTAAGCCTCCATGCACATAACAAGTATGTTGCTTGTTATGAGTTGCTCATCAACTCATCAGCTCTCAGGGTTGGTCAGTGGGTTTGACATTCTCCAGTGTGATATGGAAGACTTATGGCTTATCCTAGATTTCAGATGCCTTTGTTCAGTGGCCTGGCTCTACTACCTGGCAGTTATGTTTGCCAAACATGGAGTATTGCTATCAAAAGGCATAAAGCACAATACAGATGAAAATCAAAGCAGTCCAGGAAAGAAATGTAGCGGCAGTGTGACATGACAAAAAGGTATCATAACCATGATAGATCCAAGTACTTGTGTAGAATTGAAGGCTGAAGGAATATACAATCTCTGCAGCATTTAGGAGTCAAATAAATTAGAAATTAAGAAAGTCAGCACACAAACTAGAGACAATGGTATGATGGACATTCTACAGGTTGGGGAAACAGTACAAAGGTAATACTTTCTGGAAGGAAATGCAGGTGGAAAAGAACAGCTGACCAGAACGAAAGGCAGCAATGTCAAGGCTTATTCTATTACAAACTGAAAAAATTATGCAAAAAGCAAAATTTTCTTATGCATATAAATGTAATTGAAAATATGCCATTGATAGAAATAAGCTGTGTGGAACTATATATTTACTATAGGAAGCAGTAAGTAATGGGCAAATAAAAGTAGAGAGTATCAATCTATTTACGAAAATTTGAGGATAGCTTTGAGATCAAAATGCTCTCAAGATATTTAATAAAAAGTAATTCTTTCTCCTCATGCAAATTAAAAAATATGTAAAAAAAAAATCTATGCTATTCATTTGTATGTTTTGGGTAGAACTGACACCTAGTCTTGGTACAAACTGAGATAATAGTTATTTCCACTGAACTCATTGGGACTGTTTATATTTCTGCCTCATGATGTGATAAGATCCTCACAGCCCCTCTGATCCTGCCTCAGTAATCATTGGCCTGGGAGGTATATTGCCCTATGGCATCTTCCCTGCTTCCAGAACCCAAACCAGTTGTACTATCTCAAGGAAATTAACATACAGATATTCTGCTGAGAGGAATAATATTTGAAAATTCATTCCATTTGTTCATTTATGAGAATATGTTTTCTTTTATTAACTAGATCTTGAATATGCAGATTTAGAATTTATTTGAATGTCATGTCCATCTCAATAAAACTAAAGGAAAACAAGCCTCTTAACCATTTGGAATATGGATTATATTAAGCTTCCAAAGGCAGGATACATTTGCATGGTTCTGTTCCAGAAAAGCCTGCACACGTAATTCACTAATAATTTATTTAAGAACTTGAGTTGCGGAATCAGTAGTGATTCCTACAATTCAACAGAATTTATTTAAATTTTTTAATGTAACAGTTATTCTTTTAAATCCATTTCATCCACTATTTTGCTAATTTTTGAGGTAAAGTCTCTTGGTAAAATGTGATTTGGAGAAAGTAATTTTTATTAGCACTCATCTTTTAAGTCTTCTGAATGCCCAGTGGTTCCTAGTATGTTAAAATAAATAAATACAAATCTATTTTATTAATAGGAATAATAATTGGACAAGATATAAATACTATAACAAATTCTGTGTTAAATCATACTATGCATTTTGATTTCCTAGAGACAAGGCTTACGTCCCCCAGTGGTCTCCTTTTTTTATTCCAGATATGTAATTACATTCATTGAAGTAGTTTAGTATTAAGCACAGCAGGTCTTGCAGAATTAGGTCTTGCAGAATTAAGGACTTCCAGCTATAACTGTAACTACAGTTACAGGAGATTTTTTTAAGTGAGCAAAAAGAATAAAACATTTCTTACACCTTACATAAGGATACATGGTATCCTTACATAAGGATACATAGATTCAGCTGCAAACAAAAATAAACATCAAACATATCTTTCAAACCTAATTCATTACGAATAATGGTTAAACTAGCGCCATGTCATGGGACAACTTACAGTTTTCTGCTGATGATGTGTGATGTGTAAGAAATTTTGGCATAAAACTGAAGTGTAACCTCAAAGCTTAAATAATTTGAGGGCCAAATTTTGTTCTCCAACACGTTATTCTAAATCTGAAGTAGATATACTCAGGATGATAATTTGAACATACTGGTAATTTGAGAGCAATATTTATTTTTGTTCCTTTGTGCTTGAAAATTAACCACTCAAAATATTTTAAAATTAATATTTTAAAACGTGTTTGTATCCCAACAGAAAAGGAAATTTCAAACCTATAGACCTTGAAAGTTTAGATATCTCTTTTCTCCACTGTGGTGGGGAATATGTAAGGAAAGAACCATTAATGCAGACTTTTTTTTTCTCAAGATTTCTTTAATTACACGGAAGCTATTCTGATTCTTCAGAAAGTGTTTCGATAAAAGTAACAAAGAAAATCTAAGAAGAATGACAAACTATTCTAGTTCCCCTGATGTGACATCCAAAAATAACCTGATTCTAAATCTTCTCTTTCTTAAAATATGCATTTTCTTCATAAAAAAAAACCTGACCACAGTTATGCATCAATTAAAAGAAAACATTCTCCATTGAAGACCTTCTTTCATCGCTAAGTTTAAAACTTTATGAGACACTTCTTAGTGCAAAAAAAAAAAAAAAATTAAAAAAATTAGATAGCATAATAGATAGAAATAATAATAGATAGAAACTTCACGGAAATTGTGCAAGTATGTTATGACAGAAAATGTATCCCACTACATGTAATAATTCATAGGAACAACTTTTTGGTGACATCCTACCAGAAATCCTAGCAAAATATAAAGATCACTTTTTGGTTATTTGGAATTTCTTCTACATGTACTCTTCAGAGTAAGTGCACACTTTCATTAGTCAGCTTATCAAGAAAAACAGGGACAGAGTTATGTGAGATGAAATTTTTGAATATGTAGAGATAAAAGAGATAAGAAGTTAAGACAGCTAAAGTGATGGTAAAAATTGTATTTTCATTGCAGATATGGGTGTCCTTCTGGGTCCTACAAGAACCATGACACAAATTTTCTTATAGTTAAGAAGCACACCACGTGGAATATATCCCTGATTATTCAGGGGGAAGAAAGACGTAAAAAGTCATTTCCAGCTGCTCACTACTCCAACATGGCAGGGCAGGTTTGTGTCCATCCTGTTTCATTCGTGCCCCTTTGCCCTACAACCACAGGAAGGAGAGCACAACTGTTATTCCCGTGACAGAGCTCTAGCACAGGACTTGCCCTTGAACCACCTGCAAGCCACATCCAGATGGGGCATCACATACCAAACACTCTTGCTTTCATATGCTAGTTATGTATCTATAAATGGGTGGTACATGTACCATATCTGGCAGTTAGTGTTTCACTCCTCTTTTCTCTGCCTCATTGAAGACACCCTACAGTGCTGTGCTTTTCTATTATGGCCTGAGCCAAATCTAAGGATGAAATCCCATTCCCTCTCAAACTTCACCCCTGGTCATGTGCTCTAGCCACCTGCCTTGTGCTGCTTCTAGAATTCACACAGTGGCACTCTAGGCCAGCTCTCTCACTACACAAATAGTTAACCAACCCCCAAAAGAAATAAAAGAAAGGGGGGTGAGAGGTGTACCTAAATGAGTTGAGGTATCTCAATGAGTTGAGTTAGCTCATCATGTGACTAGACTAATGATGGAGTGAGTCCTAAGAGCGAGGGAATGAGAGAAGAGAATGAAGCACATTTTGGTCTTCTTGCTATCCAACTCATTGATAATATAGAGTAGAGAGGGGGAATATAGTATAGAGAGGGGGAAAAAAACACACATAAATTTTTCATCTTACATTATCTGTTCTGTATACAGTACAGTTCCAGATGCTCTTTTGAACAGAAGAAGTAATTGAGCTGCTCAATTTGTCTTTTAAATCAGGCACTTGGGATTGATTTTCAGTAACTACAGCTACAGACAATCCAAATATATAACTCCAGTTTTAAATGCTTGGCTGAGTACTCAACTGAATCTAGCAACTTTCCTAGGGGAAGTTTCCTTCCCCTGGACTCAGGGGAAGACAAGCTACTCTTTTCAGTTGATGATCAGCTACCAGCTGGAGTAAAAAGCTGCCATTATTGTGTTGATGACAGGAGTTATGAAAAAAGAGTTAAAGACCTGTAAGAAAAGCTTTGTCACAATCCTCTATCCCAAAAAACAAACACACACCATCATGACAGGTACTAATTTGTATCCTTGGTGTTTAATACAAAAAATGGAAAGAATACAAAAATGTGGCTATCATTTTAACTCTAGATCTGTCCTTTCTAGGCTGGAGACAAAGCTACCTTTGTGGATGCCCATAGGACATGGCACCTATGCCAGAGACAACTGCAGAATTCTCTAAGGATGTTCAGTTGTTCCTTATGTATAGGAGTAGGATTAGTATGTAGTAACATAGTTACTAAAAGTAACAATTAATAGAGAATAAAACCTTACTATGTAGAGTGCGGACAGATTCAAGAAAGTTCCCTTTCAAAGTTATATAAATATTATGAAATATTTACTCTTTCTACGCTTAAATAGAATTATTTAGTTAGAAGCAAAAGTCTCAAATACTGTTGTCCAAACCAGATTTTTTCCTCAAGCCACCTGATACTAGCAATTATTGCAATTATCACGGCAAAATATAGATCTGAGAGCAATTCTCAGATTCATAATTTTCTATCTTTCATATTCTCAAAAAGAAGACACAGATAAGCCTTCATGTGTTCTTCTTTGAAAAGACCATTTTACCTTTTTTTTTCCATAACCAAGGTTTTGCTCACAGCACATGTAGAATTCAAGCCACACAGTAAGTAAACACTTATGACCAGTCATACTGATAACCAACAGCATATTTTCCAGTCAGCACACAAAGCCATGGCAGTCTGGTTTGTGCAGGTTTTCCATAACTATCAGAGACTTAATGGTCTGAAAAACCAAGAATATCCCAAAATTCATTGGGACACTACAACTGCTTACAGATGTACTGCTAGGTACCTAGGGCAGACCACGCTGAGAAGTTTCCAAGGCATTGATTACTTTTTAATTGATAAAGTCTTTTTTTAGCCCCATTTCCATAGAATTTGCAGTGATCTCCCTGTGCAAGTGCCTGCCCTTCCAATCTGTTATTCATCTATTAATTTCTGAACTTGTTGCCCAAATCCAAGTTTTTCCAAAACAGGGCAATTTCCTTTAAAACAGACTACTGAACAGAAAAGAGCAAGTCTACCAGTGAGACCTGGGGAGGGCTGCATCTTCATCTATTACCAACCATCAGCCACAGGGCGCTCTCCAGGGACACACATTCCCTAAGAAAAACAAACTTCCCCGTATTCCCTCAGTTTGGTTTCTCTCTAGTAAGGTCTCTGGCAGGCGACAAGAGAAAAACGTTAGTGGGCTACAGCCAAGGACAGTCCCTATAATCTCCCTTTTGCTGAACTGCCATCCTAACCCACACAAATCCCTCAGGCAACTCCATTCCAGTAGCAAAAGTTTTTGTATGGCTCTGCTTCAAACCTCCTGGCCAAGTACAATCTGAGTATCACCAGGCAGTTGTGCCTGGCCCTGAACATTCCCTGCTGTCACAGACAGGCCTGGCTTGTGCCGGTGCTGGAGATGGCTCCCTGATCCAGTTTGAGCATCACCCGAAAGGTGAAAAAAGCCCTCATACCCAGCACAGCCTGGATCTTCCACACCTGCCCTGCAAACTAGAGAAATGTATCAAACGGGAATCAGTAAAGTTGCAGAGAAAGTTTAAAAGAGTAAATCCAGACACCTGTCTCTCAGATTATTCATTTTTATCTCTTTGGGCAAATCAGAAGAGCAGTCCTAAGTTTGGAGAAAAACACGGCTCCCTCGGTGCTGCGCTGCAGTGTAGAGAAGTTGGAAGGCTTGCTCTGAGGGGCTGTAGATCAACAGCTGACCTCGAGGTAAAAGGCGCTGAAGCCTCAGTGAACCTGTCCTCCCTTACGCCTTGGATACCCTCCACAGCTCCAGCTGGGGAGCCGGGCTGGCCTGGGCTGCTCTCAGCGGGGCTTGAACAAGAAAAAGCAGAGCCCTCCTCGTGGCTGACCCGGGCCGATGGGAGCGCATCCTCCACTCCACTCGCTCGCTCTCTCTCGCAGCGGGCTGCGCCGACGAAGGAGCCGTCGGGCTCGGCCACTGGAGGAGGCGGCAGGGGCAGGATCTGGAGGGGGCTGCACCCCCGAGCTCCTTGCGCGGGGCAACGTAGCGGCTCTTACCTCCGTGCCGGGCGGCAGCGAAGAGCCGTGGGGGCGGTGGGGCGGCGGCGACCGGAAGCGGCCGTGGGGCAGCGGCGGCGCCGCGGGGGTCTGTCGGCGGGGCACTTGCGCCGCTGTACCTCCGGGAGATCACTCGGTCCCTCCGCGGCGGGCGGGGCGGTAGCGGACGGCCGTCGTCACCCAGGGCTTGGAGGAGGATGTCGAGGAGCGCCTCCCGCTCAGCTCCGGCGGCGGGCATGTCCCTGCCCTCGGCGCCCGGCGGCGGCGGAGCCGAGGCCAGCAGCAGGAGCACGATGGCCGGCAGCGCCTGGAGTTTCCTCGCCCCTCGCATCTCTGCGGCGCTGGGAGGAGGCAGAGAACGAAAGCTATCAGCGCCGGGCCCGGCCTGTACCCCACACGCTCGCCCCCCATGCCGCTCCCGGGGGCACCGCCGCCCCCGGGCTCCTGGGGCGGGCGCAGCCCCGCCGAGCCCCGGCGAAGACGGAACAGTGCGGAGACCCGACGGGCTGCCACCCTCTGGCCCCGCCGCGCCTCCCCGCCAGCCCGCGGGCAGTCCCGCCGCTCTCGTCCGGCTCTGCGGAGGGTGCGCTTATAGACACGTATTAGCGGAAGGGTATTAACAGCGCCGCACATTTTCACGGTACACGGTTTGACAGGGGATTTGCTCGGCTCTCGTTGACCCCGGAGCCTCTGCGCCCGCGTGTGCCTCCTTGGTCCGGCGGCCGAGCGGGGTGGCAAGGGAGCCCCCCGGCCAGTCCGGCCACCCACCCGCCGCTCCCGGGTCATATCGTGGGTTTCGGGGGAGAGCGCACGGACGGACAACCGGACAGAGTTCAGTGAGGGGCGAGTTCCATTAGAACTGCTGCAAATGAGGGTGTAAAGGACAATAATATTTACAACAGGCTGGGGCTACGAGAGCGGCGCTTATTGCCCCTAAGTAAGCTATTCTAATTATAGAAAACGGGTAGGATTAAGGGGCAGGGAGGGAAATTCTCTTATTTACAAACTGTTTTATACTTGGCTTCCCTTGCAAATCCTCTTGGGCGAAGAAGTTAATCGGAGCCTCAAGGGAGCCGGCTCTCCCCGACGGCTCCGGTCTCTCCCTCGCCCCATCGCCGCCGGGGGCAAGGCAAACCCGGCGAATAACCGGGAACGACCTAGACACCTCCTCGCTCCACTCCAAGGTCCCCTCCGGAGAGCCGGCGGGCGGCTGCTTACCTTCAGGCGGAGGCTAGTCCGGCTGGGTGTGTGAGGGCTGAAGAGCGAGGTCCTGTGCCGCCGTCGGAGACCCCGTGTCCCCGCGGAGGCTCCTCCGAGCGCGGAGCGGGGCGCTCGGTGCTGCACACGGAGATGGGGGATGCGCCCTCCAGGGCCATGCGCTTCTCTTATATAGTCCGCACTGGCGTACTCATTTGAGTACTATCGACTTTAGGTGGGTGGCGGTCGATGGAGAAACTTCTGATAATCGCTCTTGGGCTCAGAGAAGGTATTTTCTGACAAACTTCCTCCTCCTCGTTTGTCCCCCGGTAGATGGCAACTGAAAGATGCGTTTGAAGAGACTGTGATCTATTTGTGAAATTAGATTTCCCCGAAGATTGGGAAACGCTTGCTAATAAAGCTGCCGGCTCAAGGGATTAAAATGTGCTTTAACTTAGCGGGATTCCCTTGGGAGTACAACAAGGGAACTATTTTATTCCCCCGTTTTCTCATTGAACAAAGAAGTCGTGGGCAAAGTCTGAAGTGTGTATTAATATGGTTTTGTTTTAATGGCAAGGTGAGTGGTAGACTGTCTTTGACGGGTGAATTCACAAACTAGGGACCTTGTAAAAGTTTGCTCCTTCAAAAAAGCTTTCTTAATTTTTGACAATGAGAGTTTACAAAAAGCTAGTATAAAAAGGTTCTAACCTAGTGAAACCATTAAAGCCACATGTTAAAAAATTTGCCTCTTAAAGCCCTGGATTAATAAGCAAAAAATCAATGAGTAAGATCTCAACTTTCAGAGAGCAGAGTACATAGATACCCAGATGGTCTTGTTAGACTGAAAGGTAATACATATTTTTTAAGTCACATATGATGATATTTTATATTATGATAGACTTTGCAAGTATAACTCTTTGTCAGAAAGTACGACTGAGATATGTACTTAATGAGGTATCCCTGAAGATGTGAAAATGGGAAATTTAGATTTGAAAGGGATTTCAACTATTCTGAATCTGTCTGGCATACAGCATTTCCCTACAAACTCTTGTCTCTTTCCTAAAACTCCATAATTCATACCCTTCTCTAGTTGTCTCAGTCAGTGCATATTCTGGGCTATAATCTCACAAGGACTTCGTCATTGCTGGCAATGGGAACCAGCTTCTTCCCCACATCCTTCTATGCTTGTTCCATTTTCAGTCACACTTGTGAGACTGGGGAGATGCCACAAAGATCAGAGACCAAACCAAGTTTAACATATGAAGGCTTACAAAGTCTTTTATCACACAAATTTTCTAGAGGTCAGTGTACTGCACTAGATACACTGATCTGACCTGTGGATTCCCAGTGTAACAGAAGGGAGGTGCCATTCCCTTTCTCACTCGTGTTTTCTTGCTTTTACATCTTTATGGGATCCTTTGGGGGAACTTTCAAGTTCTTCAACAAGATCAAGCTGATGGTTAGGTTGAGTAAAGAGGGAAAGGGAAACAGAGGCTAACAAACAAAGTGGCATATTAATTTATCAGTTCCAAAATCAATCCCGAAATTTTTCTCCATTTGCTTTTTATTTCTTTGCTTTAATTTTGCCCTCAGAAACATGTATTGGCACCACTGAAATGGATAAATTCTGCTCTAGAACTTACCAAAGTGTTATCTTGACTCAAACTCCTCTGCTTACCTTCTTTACAAGTCATGGATTAGGTTTACATTTTCTAGCCATGGGAGTAAGTCACACAGGAAGGAAATCTATGTGGCACTGTTAAAACAGAATAATTTTGTTGCTCATAAACTCCCAAAGTCTTTACTGTGTGTCTGTTTGAGTCAGCAGAGTACTACTCATCATAATTAAAAGCAGTATTGCAGAAGGCAATCGAATAGTCCCTCCTTTCTCCCCCACGCCCCCAAAGAAGACTTAAGAAGACTGCAAACTGCTACAACTGATTATGCAGTCTTGCTGGACAACATCCTGGGTCTACTAGTTTGGGACAGTTTGTAACTCCTTCAGCAAAGTTTGTGAAATTCACACTCAGTGGATTTCCAAGACACAGAAGGTGCTGCAAATACCGAGGTCATTAAATTTTGTTCTTTAATTTTGATTATTACTAATCTTGATTATTTAGGGGTTTAAATATTTGCATTGGAACTTAACTAGGCCTTTTACCATTATAAGCCACCCAGTTTTACCCTTGTCCTTTACCTCTGCTACAACTGGTTTCCCTCCTTTGGAAGAGCTGAGTCCTTCTTTCCTTGGGTGGACATTATATTCACAGAGAGGGCAATAAACTGTTTTATAATTAGTTTCATGTTAGACTAGAACCTTTTATTTGGATTTTTCCCCCCTTTTTTCCCTGTATGTTGTCCTTTGGTATTTTCAAAAGAATAAACAAGAAGTCAAGAAAACAAGAGAGTGGGTGTCCCTGCAGAGCAAATTGAGAGACATATCTATCAGGCCCTAAAGGTGATGCAATGATTTCCATTCACTTCTGTGGGATTTGGGACAAGCCTTAAAATGAAAAGAACCAATTAGAACTATAACACATCTAAGTCACAAGCTTTAAATAGCTTTTTCAAATTCTTGCCATGCCCAAGAACCTTAAAGGTCTTTATAAAAACAAAACAAACAAAAAGATTTGTATTCTATTATTGTGCAAAGCCTTGTCTCTTTTTAAATTGCTTTGATATTTGAATTCATCAGGGAGCAATTGAAAGAACAATCAGATTGCATCCAAAGGATGATTGTGTTACTAATCCCAAGCAATTCTAGCAGGATAAAAACGCATTCTCATTGGCCCTTTTGGTAGTAGCTCTAATGCTCCTCCTCATCATATGGAGAAAGAACCTCAGCACGAGATTTACATCAAAGAGAGCATCTTAAGACTGCACTCAGTCTTAGTTAGAAGACCTGTTCATAGTGAGCCTAAATAAGTTAGGTTATTAGTTTCCTGTAGGTAATGGATTTAAATAAGTACATCACATTATTTTTCCTGTGGCATGTTCTTTTTGTTTTCTGTCTTAGCCACAGGTCTGTCTGATTGAAGTCAAAAGTAAACTAGTTATGTCAAAGTATCATCGGGCTGACAGGGACTCAGAGAGATGATCTAGTACTTTCTGTTGCTCAAGGCAGAGACAACTGTTTCTATGCCATTGGAGCTCAATAAGAAACTTTTTTTTTCCCATTGAGCTCAACACTTCATCACAAATCCATTACATGAAAAGATTGGTAAATGTTGGTTTAGTAGTGACATTTTACTTCAGGATTTACACTGAAATATAAAAATTATCTAAATGTATTCCCAAAGCACACAGTCAAATAAAAGACAGGCTAAACCAAAGATGTAAAATTTAAGTGTCTTCCTGTCTCTAAATAAATCTGTCAGCCAAAGATTTCCATGGCCACTCATCTAAATCAAGAAGAAAAACAGAGAAAACCTGTTTCTCTTGAAGTTCGTGGGAATTTTCCTGTTGACTTTGTTGAGCAGGGATTTAATGCTGGATTGTTACTCATGGAGAGGTGAGGAAGTGAAAAATCAAAAATATAAATGCATTAACCAAGGCAATAATTTATAGATGGCTGTTGCAATTTCTGATAAGTTACAGAGGATTCCATCTGTTTTTCAAATCACACTACTATGTCCTTAAAAATCGGAGATTTTACTCAGTTTTATACATATATGCCTGTTGTGGCTAATACTGGATCCTTCCTCAGTGCAGAGGACTTGATCAGATGGTCTTTTGAATACCTTTTGCAGTCCTTTATTTCAATGAATATGTAGATTTTTTTTTTTTTTGCAAGTGGCTTTTAAGGCATAGGACATACTAATGAACTGTTTGACAGGGGAAGACCATGCAGTTAAAGAAGCAAAACAATGTTACTACAAGAGATGTGAGAATAAGTGTGCTGTATACATATCCAAACTTAAAAAATAGTACATCTCATAACTTGATGCCGTTTTTTGGACATTTTTAGCAGAAACAGCAGACGAGAGAATTATGGTGTGTTCTTAACTGAATTTTTGGTAGCAGCTTCCAGTGTCTGTTCCATAGAATAAAGATCATCATCTTTCCCATTAAAAAATAGCAGATTAGTTTTATTCTTATAAACATGTCCAAGTATTTTTAACTAAAAAGCTACCGTGATCTTTACTGGCCTTGTCATTAAGAAATTCTATCATGAAGTCACTACTTTTTGGTTTTGGAGGACATTTTGCACCTGCAATTAAGACATAATGAGTCATTTTTGGAGGACCTACCCTGTGCTTTGGAAGGCTCAGCTGGAAACATGAAGTGGCTTCTGACTTAGAGATTTCAAGCAACAACTTGAAAACTAACCTACAAGTTGTTCAGCAGGAAGCAAAGATGTTATAGTTAGAACACCGGGAGGAGCAGAGTCTGGTAGGACTGTGAAATAATTCCATCTTCCCTCCTTTATTTTTCCTGAAGCAGTTTCAGATGTGATGGTTTTATTCCTGCACTGTATGACTGACTGTCTCCAGTGGGACTGTTCAGCTGAAGGTGGCATATAGGAGAAACTACTGCATTTAAAAGCAGAGGCTGGGTCTGTAGATGTTATTTCACAAGAATCTAATCCAAATAGTTTCTTCCTTAGGCTGACTGATACTGAGAATTTAATAAAAAGAAATTAACATTGCTTGCCTTTTAAATTGTTCCCTGGACAAAATTTGCTTCAAACTTTCCAAAGAAGAAAAATGGAAACACTTTAGAAGTCTGATGGATTTTGAAGGACCTGAGAGTGGTGTACTGAGGACAATGGGTCTCAACGGCTGAGCAATAACCACTGTGACCAAAGGACCTTATTGAATTGTTTGCAGGCCCTCACAAATGCTGTAACATAGATAATTTGAAAGCAATTATTTGTATTACCATGACTCTGAAGACCGGCAGTTATCTACTTTATCTTAGAAAATATCCAATAGTTGCTTGGTTTGTTGTAAGCTTCTGATTTTGACCAGAGTTACGTTTAAGAAGGACATAGCAGGCTCTCCCACAAGGAATCCTGCAGCAGGTACCTGCTGTTATCTTACCCCATCACCAAACCAGAAATAGGTACCAAATAGTCCCACTGGTTCAAGTTGCACCCAGATCCTCAGCTCTGTCAGATGCACTGCAAAAGATAAAAGTTCTCTTTCTAAGGTAATGACAGCTTATTACATCTTTCATTATAGCAGTTAAAAAAAATTCTTTTAGATGAAGAAGATCTAAATTAAATCACTTGCCTGGCACAGAAAGCATCTTCACCTTGTGCCCTTTGTGACAGCAGATTCACGACTGACACCACCAAAAAGCTGCCTGATCTGACTGATGACCAGAGTAACTATGCAGGTGACATGACCTCCTTGAAGTGATTTCTCTGCCAGACATGAGGACCATTGCCCAAACATTTCCTTTCAACAACACCAAAGACTAAGTGATATTCTCAGGGCTTGGCAGCAAGAGCAATATCAAGTAGAAGAATTTACATTTAAATCCAGGAGTCTCTGACTGAGAAAAAGAAGTTTCATTTCATCTTGCAATGAGAGCCTTCATCATGGGAACCTGAACCTAGAGACGTTTTTGGAAGGAAAGGTTCTAGGGCAGTCTTTACTGCAGATGGAGAATTACTGCATGTGTGCTGCAGCAAAGTGGCCTGAGTCTAGAGTTCACTGACCCTTGCTACTGAAATAATTGTCTTTTTTAAAAAAAAACTAAAAAAGAAAATTTTGATGGAAATGTTCTGTCAATGATGAAACAGGAGAATTAAAAAGTTTTTGAAAAAATTTACTGTAGGGACCACCCCAAATGAGAGAGTCCTTCAGCTCAGGTTCTTACTATCTCCAGAGCGGGTCAGACATTTGATGCCATCTCCTACAGCATTTTCTAATGATCTTTTACGTTTATGATAGATTTCCACAGTGGTCTCTTGTAAATCACCGTGGATTTCTTGTCTGATTTCTCAGCAGAATGACAAAGTTTCCAGATCTGCTGCACACTGATATCTTCAATACAAAAGTTTTCTAAGAAGCATTTGACTTTGCACCAATTTGGTCAAAAACTTCAAAAGTTAACATGGTCTGAATTCAGTGGATTAACTGGTTCACTGAGAAGTTTCATAATGAAAATATTAGTGGGATAACCTCATTTAGCTGAATAAAATGCACATCAGTGTTGATTTGGGAAGAGATTTTCACCAGGAATCCATTTTTAGACTAGCAAGAAGTAAAGAAAATTGGTCTACCTTGCAGGCCAATACAGATGCTAGGATCAAGAGGGCACAATCAATCAGAATGCAGCAAAATGCAGAGAGCAAAGCTCTCTGCGTGAGAGTGGATTCCTACCTGAAAAACAGTTTGGCAAAGAAATGCTGCTGATATTCAGAAAGAGGAATCTCAAGTAATACAGTTTCTACTGATAAGACTGTTTCTCAGATCTTGTACTTTAATCACCAATTCACACGTCAGGAAGATTAAAAAAAAACCCTGGAGACAAATAAGGAATGTTCTTTTTTAGTTTATTTTAGCTCATTAAAAATACTTCAAGGAAAAAGATTCAAGTTTATCAGAAAGAACTTTGAGTTTAGTGTAAAAATATCTACTTAGAAAACAAAAATTTGATGTTAGGGAACCCTTTGCTATGGGAAAATGAATTTGTAGAAGACCATCATGGTCATAAACTTGAAGTTATAAGAGTGTAACAGAGGCCTAACTTCAAACAGTATAACAAATGTCCTCCACATGCCATTACAGACTTAAGATGACACAGTATTTTTAGTCTAGGGTTAATCTAAAATGTCTGTAACAAGCCAAATGTCAAACCTGTAATGGCTGAAGGAACATCAGGGAAAAAATCAAGAACAGAACCAAAGCCCTAAGGCCTTGTAGGGAATTTTTAAACTGAGCCAATTCGAAGAAGCAGGTCATTCCCTTGCTATGAATGTCAGAATACTTCTGCCTACCTAACCTAGAGGGAAAATTTCATGATTCCAGCCCTGGTGACTGATTTATAGTTGAACCTGTGATTATGATACACTAGCAAAGCAGCTGAGAATTTAATAAATTACTAATGGATCTTTTTGACATACTGTCTCAGCTGTGAAAGTCTCCAGTGACTCAAAGGGAAGGGAAAAATATCAATCTGTTCCTCCTCTCTCCCTCCTGAGGCAAATAAGGCATCAAAGGAACGCCTAAGAAATAGTTCCTGTTTTCATCTGGTGGCTAGTGAAAACGTGGGGTTAAAACAATGGAAACTAAATAGATGAGTAGTGATCCTGTAATTTCTAAATTTACATGAATATAGTTGCTCATTATTTTTAACAGATTGTTTATGGGTGTGGCACAATTCTGTTAATAGAGGCAGTGGGACCAATAGCTTTATCTTCTCCCTTCTCATACCCTTCCCTTAGCTTTCTTATTAATTCTCAAAAATTAAATAATAATTGAAACAAATATTTGATAGTAGATTTTGGTTTTTTTTAAGGTGGCCATCCTCTGATAAAAGTTAATTTGTAAAAACCTATAGCTATTATAGAGAAAAATGACCTTATAACAAATTATATAAGTGTCTTTGGGCCTTATAAACAAAAGAAATAAGCTGTTTGATTTGTTAGCATCAGGTCTGAAATCCTTTTAAGGACCTTGCCATATGCCTGGTCCCAACTAAAGCTTCTGATGATCGTAAGTGGTACTAATAAATTACGCATTAGGCAATTCATGTTTGTTTTTTCTGATAAGTTTGAAAAGAGCAAGCATTTAATTTTACTTTCCCTTCTACTGTATCTCAAGACTGGGCTGTTGAAGAACTCAGCTCCAAAGTCATATTCAAAGTAAAAAAGCTTTAACTTCCTAACACTTTTCAGTTGTGTCTCTTTTTATTCTCTTTTCATCCTCTTTTCTAATGCCCTTTCTGCCATGCTACTTCTAAATCTGGAATATTCACCTTACCTATTCCTCCAACTGCCTCAGTTTCTCCTTGGTACACTTTCATTGATTCTGCCTTCCTCTTTTCAGCCATCCATCTCCCATGCTGTTCTTTTTCTTTTCATTTAAAATGACATGCGACTCTACAGCTGAAATACCCTACATGTTCACTCACGCAGTTTTTTACACATCCCTTGTATTTCTAACAAACAGGAAACCATGCACTAAGTTCTTTGTTACCAAGGAAAAGAAGAAATCATATGAAAAACACACAAAATTTCTGGTAAAGATTAGTTTTTGGTACCTGAAATGCAAAAATTTAATAAACAAGCTAACAGTTTTAATGGGTTTTAATTATTTAATTTTAATAATTACTTTTGTTGTTGCTGTTATTGTTGTTGCTGGTGACATTTTTATTTTTTTCTGTGGAGTTCTTTTTCGAAATTTACTTGGACATTTTTAAGGGAATAAAGATTGACTGGCAGAAAATCAAGCTGTGTTAATTACGTGGTGTATTGTTGTTGGAGATTGTTTTCAGTTTAGTTGAAACTAATATCAAAACTCAAAGTTGTGCTGAGGTTGTACATTCCTTGTTCTGAATGATTGCGTCTTTTGCCACAAATCCTTACAGTGTGACCCTATGGGAGCTAAGCTGTGCCTATCTAATAGCTTCCACTGGATCCCTTTCTATTCACCTCTGAAGAGGCTCCACAATTTAGGTAACCCACTTTACATCAGTGTCATCTGTCTGTCAAAACTGGAACCACTTCTTGTGTATAAAGGACCAAATGGAGCAGAAAATAAAGACAAGAACACAAATATGTATCAATCCTTCCCAAACACTGACAGGATTCATACCATCCCCTTGGGTCCTGTCACTGGTCACCAGAGAGAAATCAGTGCCTGCCACTCCACTTTCCCTTGTGAGAAAGGTGTAGACTATGATGAGGTCTTCTCTCAGTTTCCTCTTCTCCAGGCTGAACAAAGCATGTGATGCTGCATGAGAGATTATGACGGCCCTAAAGATGCTTGCCTGGCTGCTCAGAAGCAGCCTTGCCTACAATATGGCCAAGACTCGGGGAAGCTGCTCATCCTACTCCGATGGTAAAATTCTGGTGCTGGCGAGTGGCCAAGGCATATGATCTCCAGATGATGAATCAAAGACACAGAGATAGGAGAGGCTTGCCCTGTCTAAGGTAATATCTCAAGGCACTGCAGAAGGGTATTTATTAATTTTCTTGGGTTTTTTACAGAAATGTCTCTTTGGAGAGGCTTTTTTCTTTTTACCAGAATGGCCATAGCCATTATGTGCTTGACAAAAGGGACAGACGACAGCCTACAAAGTTCACTTGCAGAAATTTACACAGTACTTTGTTTTGCCTCTCCACACTGCTCCACTCTTCATAACTGGAAAGTAACATGAATATTTATTATACTTTGTTAATATCTTTCTTTGTTCAGCCAATTTTCCTGAGGCAGTGAATTCTTACCCAATTATTTGTCTGTTGCTTCATGCACAATTTAAACAAATAAAATTTGGAATGGTTGCCAAAAAATGGTGCCATACACCACACGCTTCTGGCCACCAAATCTCTGCCCCTGAGCTGCCACCTTTGGTAGGCAGGCACAAAAGTTCACATAGTTTCTTGTTAAACTGTCTCAAGAAACCGGTTCAAGCTGAAATTAGTTCCAAAAGGCTGACTCCTCCATGTAGCCCTCTGTATAGCTCACAACTCCTCTGATAGATGTGAAGAAGCAGATACCACGGAGATATCAGTGAATTGCTGGTAGTAAGGGAGAGCAGGACTGCATCTTCCAGAAGCAATGTTGAGTTACAGTATTCGCGAAGTTGTAGCTCCAGATGAGACTGTGGTTCCCTCTGCCTGTCTCAACAACGTTTGAGTGCACTGGCCATTTCAAACATTTTGACAAATGTATAGCAGTTAAAGATACTTCCATATTTTTCTAAATATGAAAGAGAAAGTTAGAGAGAGCAATTCATTAGTGCATAGAGAGCAAAAGGAACGAAAGATCTTTATGAGGGATGCTCTGCTCTTATGTTGTTCTTCCCAGGTCAAGAAAAAACAGACTCAGCAGGAAGAGGACCCAGTACTGTATTCACTACTGTTCCATGTCTCCTGTCATATCTCCTGTTTTCCTTCCTCTACAACTCTCATTCCTTCTCAGGAATTTTAATGTGTTGCTGAACGAACTGCACAAGGATCCTGCAGCAGCTGTGCTAGCACTCACCTGCTAGGCAGCATCAAGACATGTCAAATCCAACAGAAGGCTAAGCAAAGGCTATATTTCTCAAGCCCTTCCCTACATTTCTAAATAAAAAAATAATAAATAAGTTCCAACTGCCAGATGTGATGTTTTAGACAGTTTATAAAATGCTACAAAACAATGTGTTGCTAAAGCTAGTGGATCTAAGACAAGCAGATCTTGACCCAGACAAAGACCCTTAACTGTTTGGGGAGGAAAACTAAGATTAGGGATAGCCTGTCACACTGTCTGCCTGCAACATATGGACCTTTACTAAATCTGATTTGAGCAGGTTTAACTTACTTGGATATAAGCCCCATTAAATATTTGAAGAGCAATTTAGTTAAAAAGAAAAAAAGATAAACCTCTCCTTTTTCTTTTATATGACAGAGTGTCAAAGTGTGAGCTCTGTAAGGCAGGAGAATAAATACTGTAGATGATGCTGGAAAAGAAAGAATATAGATGTCTCTGACAAAGGGCTCCCGTGACACAGTCGAAATACTCCCACTTGGTTACCTGAAGAAGCTACAGATCTAAAGTGAGTTTTGCAGATACTTTAATCCCTAACTCCATTTTCCTCTAGTAGAAGATTACTTAAGCAACAAAATGATGGAGAACTAAAAAAGGACTTCATTGTCCCGTTATCTACCATTGCTTCTTTCAGTCCTCACCTCTGTCTCTATAATCTCTTTTTTTATGGTCAGGTTCATTGGCAAAGATCTCTTTTGCTCACTATGGAAAGCTTCCTTTTTACTATTATTGTTAACAATAATAACACTGAATGAGTCAAGGAGAAAATTTAAGTAGGAAAGATAACAAGTTGAGTGGAGGAGGTAGAAAAAATTTGAAAAGACTGTTGAGGGACTGCAGAAGCACTGATGCAGGGAGGAGGAAAGATGCAAGGCAGGAAAGGGTTAAAAGAGGAGGAAAAGAAAGTCTGAGTCAATGTAGAGTAGGAGGGGGTGATTAAGAAGAAATAAAAACTTTGAATGCTAAAAGGAAGAAAAAAAATTCTTAAAGTGAAACCAGCAGGACAAGAAGAAAGAAATGGAAAGACAGTGAAAATCCTGAATAGGCCTTTTCTATAATGTGAAGAAGCTGAAGAAAATTAAGAAGAAATTAAGGAATTGGAATATATTAGGTAGAAGGAGAAAAAAGGAGAGTGAGCTGAGGTAGAAAACTATGAAAAGTAAAAAATACGTGTTGGATATATGGAGGGGAAAAAGGTGAGATATTGGTCTAAGCCTATATTCACTGCATTTTCTTAGAAAGTGAGGGGATCTTTTCACAGGAAGAGTTAAGTTAGAATTGAACAAGTGAAGGGAGAAGTAAAAAACCCAAGAAAAAAGCTTTTATAAGGTGAGAGGTCTTTACAAAAGAAATATAATCATTTATGGAGAAAGACCATTATCAAAATGTCACCAAATACATACCTGCAACATATACACTTTTCTCAAATATTAATTGCCTTCAATAGATTTTTTTTAGTATGTTAGTTGAATTTTATGTTATTTGCTATCCGAAAAAAAATCCCAAAGCAAAACATTTTCTCTGGCATAGGGTATTCTAGTGGCATTTAGTTTGCTGCTGAGGTAAATGAAAGATTATGAACTTGGCTTTTGTTGTTGCATAACCACGGGAGATGTTCTTTAGCTATTATCTACTCATGCGACAACCCTGATCTTTTATAAATTGACTCTGGGCATTTCTGAAGCATGACACATCATAGCTTTCTAAGGTCTAAAAGCTAAAGACATAGGCTCGTCAGGAATTCCCCCTAAATTCCTCACATTCTCTTAGATCATTCCTATCTTTCTGAGTGCTCTGTTTGCTCATTTCTTGCAATAGTTGAGCGCCTTTCACAGTCCTCAGCTTTCAGTACCTCTGTGGCTCTCTTTTTATTTTTCTTGAGCCCTATTTGAACACTGCTCTGATAGATCAGCACACTTTAAAATGTGTTGAGGACACTTTAATGCAGTTGTAGCTAAAGGGCAACTTTTGGAAGAGCACTTCTACGTGCTACAGCAACACTGAAGTGTATTAGTTTTTGTCTCTTAAGGATTGTTTCTCCATCAGAGACTACTGATTAAACAGGACATATGGATCCTGCAGGAGTCCATAAAAAATTCAACAGAAATAATACAGGTTTCCGTTAACAAGCTCTAGCCAGTTGGCTGGCAGTGGGTTGCTAGTTCCCCAGAATCCTCAACTTCCCTTTTGGCAGCTGGGTCTTCAGGCAGCCAGCAAGTCAGCATGGCAGCTGGGCATCCAGGAAAGCAGTTGGAGGTGTGGGAAGAAAAGGAGTTTGGCAGCTAAAAAATCAAGAGAGACATTAACGGGAATTTATTCCAGTGAAAAGCACCGAGTTTCTGACTTCCCATCCTGATCCAGGGAGAAATATTCACGTTTGTGTACACATGTCTATAAATATACAAAAAAAGGTCATATATAAATATGCCTATGTTTATGTACAACTATTTAAAAATACTATTTCTTGTGGGGAAAAAAAAACCTTATACTACCTGGCCATAAAGAATTGTTGCTGCTCTCTGGCATGAAGTTTCTAAATGGGCAACTAAAGGCCAAAATTAAGGAAGCTAATTTTAAAGGACCCCAGCTGATTAAAACAATGTCATGACCTTGTCGCTGCACATCATTGCAAATAAATATGATCCAAAGCATGGAGTTAAACTGCTGGAGTGTAGCTTTTTTAGTCCTGCATTAAATAATCATCACTAAATGCTCTTTAAAGTTTTATTAAGTATAAGGAAAATGGGATGGCAAGAGGAAATAAATATAAGTAATATAATTACATTTAAAAATATATACATATGTGAAGTAGGGCTTCTGTGTCAGCAATATTTGTTCTTACATTTCTGCTGTTCCTATCTGTAAGAAAAAAATACTCCTCAATTTTGCAATCTTGAGGAAAAAACAAAAAAAGATAAAACATGAGTCGAGAGGATCCTGAGCTCTTTCTGAGCACTTTCTTGTCCTGGTTCTTTAAATCAATGGGCGAATAAAGGGAATGATTAACAAAAAGAATAGCAAAGGCAGAAAATGCTGTGGTCTGTCTCTAATATATATATTCTTCAGACAGAAGAGTAGGCTCTTTGTTTTGGCAGCTACTGAAGAAGGTAGACAGCAGAGCCACAGGAGTATGCTGAGAATGCTGGCTTTCACCTGTTCAAAAGCACAAGCAGTGTTTTGAGGGATGCAGTTTTGGTTGGCTGGATCAAACTTTTCAGTTTCATCTAGCAAATGTACAGAGTAGGGTAGAGGGGGAAAAACAAGGCAGAGACGCACAGGTATCTACTGTGCAGGTGACTATGCACTGGAAGAGATTTCCCAGAGAGGTGGTGGTGTATCCCTCGCTGAAGATATTCAAGAATCATCTGGACGCAATCCTGTGCAGTGTTCTCTAGGATGACCCTACTTGAGCACGGGGGCTGGACCAGATGACCCACTGTGGTCCCTTTTAACCTTACTGACTCTGTGATTCTGCATGATTCTGTGTCTTGAAAGCACAAGTGATTGGCCAGAAGAAAGAACAATACAAAGCCACAGTTACTGCATTTTAGAAATTGTTTTCCTCACACTGTATGCATGACAAGAGGAAATTATAAAAAGAAAGAAGTGTAAAAGAAGCAGGAAGCCTCCTCATTTCAAGACTTGGTAGTCTTGGATGTGGAAAGCACTCCTCCTGAACCTTAAGTGCAGAAAAATGTTACATCTTGTTCTCTTTTAAAGGAAAAAAATGAATCTTATTTCATAAAACCATAGAATCATGGAAATATGCTGTGTTGGAAGAATCCAGAAGGATCATTAAGTCTAACTCCTGACCTTGCACAGTTCACACAGAGTCACATCTTGTGCCTGAGAATATTGTCCTAATGAACTCAGACAGGATTTCACTGGAGAGCATGTTCCATTGCCCAGCCACCCTCTGGGTGAAAAACCTTTAACTGATATCTAACCTAAACCTCCCATGACTCAGATTCATGCCATTTCCTTGAGTCCTCTCTCTGATCACAAGAGTGAAGAGATTGATACTTGCCCCTCCTCTTCCCCTCATGAGGAAGTTGTAGACTGCAGTGAGGTCTCCCCTCAGTTTCCTCTTCTCCAAGCTGAACAGACCAAGTGATCTCAGACTCCTCATATGGCTTCTCTTCAGGCCCTTCACCATCTTCATGGTCCTGCTGTGGATACTTTCCAATAATTTAATGTTTTTTTAATATTATGGTGCCCAAAACAATATTCAAGATGAGGCCGCA
>VYZS01039672.1:0-24613 GCA_013400695.1 Neodrepanis coruscans | reverse complement strand
GCCATACATTTAAAAGTATTTTAGATTAAAAATCCAAAATGGGCCCATATGCCCATGTCCAGTTGTTACATAACCCATCCTAAGGGTTATGAAGCAACTTCAATGCTCCTCAGCTCTGCCTTAATGTAAAATCCCCAAATGTTCTGTTGTAGCTGTTGGAAGAACAAGCTGCACATCAGTACATTTTAATTCTCAACACTCAGATGTGCCAGCACTTCACACGCTGCTTTCTAACACATCATTGGCAAACTGCCCTCCTACCTAAATTCTTCCCTTGCTGGGTTGTGCTCCCGTGTACTCCTTGTTGGGTTTGAACTGTCTGTGAGGATATTTTGGCTGTTTTATGATAAACTTTCACTCTGCAGTCAAGTGCTGGCTCACAGCAGGTCGTAAGGCAGTGTCAGATCGTTTAAGTCACAAGACCTGGAGTACAAAGTGAAATACCACAGATATATACAATGTTCCGAGCTAATGTGAGATATTATTATTTCAGGCCATAATTCAGGCAGTTGAAGGGGCTCTGAAAGCCAGAAGACTTTTGCTAGAACCAAGTGTCAAGTGCAAAGCCTAAACTTTTAAATGCTCTGTAGAAAGGGGATCTGTAGCACATAAATGCAGGAGTTTGTGTTTTCCGTTTTGAGCTCTTATAGTCTTGAACTTTTACTGTCAGAACTTCCATGGTATTCCCCAACCAAAATTTGGTGAGATTGCTGATGTCATATGAATGTTGGAGTTGCTAGTTTTGAATTTGAAGAAGGCTGCAAAGCTTGTGCAGTGCTTATGCTCAGTTTGTAGCTGTGGCTTTATTAGGCTGTTGTAATACGATGTTTTTGTAAATATTCCAGTTGAAAACAAAACTGGTGCCATTAATGGAGAAGCAGGGGAAACCACTTCTTGTACCAACCTATTGTAGCTAGAAGTAAGAGCAGCTGAATTTCCTTTAATCACAGCTCTATGATTCTTGCTGGATGCCCTTACACTGCAAAAGGGATGAGTGATTGGCAGTAACTGAAGAGCCTCTTTTGATTTCAAGCTTTGTTCAGTTAGATAACGCTGCGTGCGTGTTTCAGTTAATGCTTTATAGCTCCGGGGCAGCCTTATCTGACTCTCTAAAACAGAAAATTAATAAAACCAACTGGCTGCCTCAGAGAGTTTTGCCTGTGAAGCTGGAGAGCTGTGGTGTGGGAGTTACCCGGTGATACCTCCGTTCTAACTCTGGCATCTCTCCTGCCTCGCAGATCCTGATCGCATCATTGAGAAGGCATCCCACTCGGGCATGATCAATCCAAGCCGTCAGTGGCAGACCTTGAAACATAACACAGGAGTTGCCCACTTTGAGTATCAGATCCGTGTGACTTGTGCAGAGCATTACTACGGCTTTGGCTGCAACAAGTTTTGCCGACCCAGGGACGATTTCTTCACTCACCACACGTGTGACCAGAACGGCAACAAGACCTGCTTGGAAGGCTGGATGGGACCAGAGTGCAACAAAGGTTTGTGGCAGAGGTTCAGCCCCCAAGGGACCAGTGGGTTTGGGTAGATTTGAGGGAATTGTATCCAGGTTGCTTTGAGTGGTCAGTTAGTGCAGCCGGATTGGATAGGGACCAGATCTTTACACAGAGAACAAGGGGCAGGAGGGGAGTAGTTTCTGCCTTTTGTTAAGATCTTGGAGAGGTCTGACAAGTACTGGGCACTTAGCAGATGTGTTCTCTCTCTGATTATCCACATCTTTGCCCTTGGGAAGAAAACCCAGCCCACTGACTTCAATGGGAGTTCTGCTGCTGACTTCAAAAAGGATTTCCCCTTTGGTGCAGAACTTCAAGACAAGCAGGAAGGAGAGACTTGTTTTAGAGCTGACCTGGCAAGTGTAAAGCTTTGGTGTTTGAAAAGTCCCAGGCTGTTTGTTCTACGTGGGATCATGTTCAACATGTTTATTAGGGAATGGCAACTTGCTGGGTAATTTCAGAAGGAGAAAGCAGGACTTAGGAACAGACTTATCAGCATGTCTTGCTGACTGAGTTTACCTAGATTTTGAGTCAATGTTCATCTGAAGTATGGCCAAAGCTAAATCCAGACTGGTTGAAAGTTGTTTGATTTAGGTATAAAGCCAAGGAGAGTGGGCCAGTACACCTGCAAAAGACAGAGAAAGGAAACCTGTATGCTGGAAGTGACCTGAGCTCTCCAAAGCAGGACAGTTTCTCAGGCACAGCTCTTTGAACAGCCCTAGGTGTGATTCCTCTGCAAAGCCAGAGGAATAGATTTCCTGTAAGAAGAAATAGCTGATAGATTTCCTATCACAAAGTCACCCACCTTGCTTTTCCTTCCTGTCAACTTGATATGAGAGGCTTGTTAAGACTTTGGATTTAGCAGGATTACAGTGGTGGTTAGAGATTAAAACATTCCCACGAGAGTGAAGATGCCAGAAGTGGGAGCAGTGTGCTGATACTCTTCTTTTTTTGTTGTTTTTTACAGCTATTTGTCGTCAGGGATGTAGCCCCAAGCATGGTTCTTGCACAATTCCAGGAGAGTGCAGGTAAATGCTTCCTATCCCTCCTCATTTCCCCTCCCCAACTAATTAAACAAGTGATGCTAAACACAATGGGAATGGGGAGGGAGGGTGTTTGGGGAGTTTGGGGAGGCACATTATTCATGCTGACTTGCCCAGAATAAGGAGGGGAGCAAGCTTTTAATGCACTGATAATTTTAAGAAGCTTTTGGTGTGTGAAGTGGTGGCACTGGGGGGTAGGGGGGGTATGGGATAAATCGTGCGAATGCTGCCACTAACTAATTGTTTCTGCATAAATAGTGCAAATGTTTTCTGGGTATGTTTTTTCCAACAGCCTGATTAACAGGCTTTTTCAACTCCAAGCTTGAAGTACAGTGTGGCTTTTCTCTCCCCTTCTCCCTTTCACTGTTTCCCCCCTTCTTCCCTCCCACCCCCTGGTTTCTTCCATCAGTAGGCAAAAGTCAAGCATTCTTTAGAATGGGATTAGTTAAATCTCCGGGTTCCTTTGCCATTGTGAGCCAGGCTCTGAGTGCTGAGAGGTTAATGGCCAGGATGAAACCTTGTCAGTAGGCTCTGATGAATGCTGAGTTTTGCTGCCATGCTTTGAAGTCCATTCTGTCCTGGCAAGGAGACAATGAAAAGCAGATTTTTATCCATAACCCACCAATTAAATATTTGGAATGCCTTAAAATATGCAGCATTGTATTTACAGCACAGGGAACTTTTCTCCCCTTGACCTTAGAGGGTTAGTGGATGTTAAATGGGGATATTCTTTATCAGCAGACAGATTCCAAGTTGCTGCTTGTAACCCTTTATCACACTTGTTTACTTGGGGCTTCTGAGGGAAAAAAGTGTTGATACTGATCCTGTGTAGGAAGGGTTAAAAGTGAAGTTTGGGTATTCATGAGTAAAACTCAGAAGTCTGAAGGAATAGAAAGTTTTTTCTGCCCAAAAAGCATATTGGTGGATTCTCTGTTGCTGGAAACTTTTGCATGAAGTGGAGTGCTTGACAAGCTGGAATTCAAACAGGAGCTAATGAGAGGCTATTTTATAAGAATTCAGCTGAAATAGCCACAGTGGCTCATACATTCTCTCTGTCCCTGTAACTTTAGACTTCAAAACAAACAAACAAAAAAAACCCCATCAAGGAACATTCCAAAAGTGAGGTAGGAAGTAACTCTCATCCTCCCAAGAGCCGTGACAAAGTGAAAGTTGAACTGCAGGATGGGCTGTTGTCAGTCCTCCAGTGATTTTCATGTTTTAAATGATTTAGTCGGCACTGATATGAGCTGATTAACCCCCAGAACACCAAATCTAAATCTTTTTTTAATTAAAAAAAAGCCTAACAAGTAGTAGGAAGTATTGGGGGGGCCAGATGGTGAGAGGAGCAAATCAGTCAGGGCTACCAGTGATTTGTGCTTCTGTCATCAGAATAAACATGCCTTGTAAGGGGTTGCTGTCTCCTAGTCAGAACAACAGGCTTTGTTTCCAGATTTTTTTTTCTTTCCTTTCTCTTTCTAAGTCTCTTGCCTCCCACTCACTGCCCAGACATGCACTAGTGCTCTTATTTACTTAAGGTGCAACTTTCCCACACTTGATTTGCATAGTCTTGAAACAATGCTGTCCTTCTGGTGCTTTCAGATAACTTCTGCTTGCCAAGTTAGACCACTATCTTTAAAGTGAACCCAGAAACCAGATTTTATTTTCTTTTAAGTTTTGATGAGTCATATAGCCTGCATGTTACAAATGCAACAAGAGTTTAAAAATAACATCCCAGCAGAAACTGCTCTGTGTTCTGGTACAACAGACAACTCACAAACGTTCCTAAAATACCCTTTTCCCTTTCAGTGCAAGTCACTTTCTTTAATGCAGGCAGGGCCAACAAAACCATTTTTACACATGAATCACTGTACAAGGAAAGTTAACTTGAAATTTCTCATGAGAAGCTGCTGCATATGTGTTATTAAATAAGAATTATTACTGTGAATCTTTTGCTAGAGTTGTTATCAAACTTTTTTTTCTGAATGCCCATGTTTGAAGAAAGGAATATCTTTGGCTCTAAAGCTCATGGTCTCTTTTTTTCCTGTGTGGTGTTGGGGTTTTTTTAATGATTCCATTTCTCTTAACACTTTTTNTGAAATTTCTCATGAGAAGCTGCTGCATATGTGTTATTAAATAAGAATTATTACTGTGAATCTTTTGCTAGAGTTGTTATCAAACTTTTTTTTCTGAATGCCCATGTTTGAAGAAAGGAATATCTTTGGCTCTAAAGCTCATGGTCTCTTTTTTTCCTGTGTGGTGTTGGGGTTTTTTTAATGATTCCATTTCTCTTAACACTTTTTTTATTTTAAAACAAAAACACCACCACTTTGATTTAACAAAAAGGAGTAAAGTTCTCAATTTTGATACCTGTTTTTGCAGGTAGTTTGCCTTAGTTTGCCTTGTGTGCAAGCTCACAGGCAAGTTGCTTTGACTGCAATACAAATTAAAAGGGTATGATCCTATATTTTGATCTTTGTGCATTCTTATTATATTCCCTTCACAGAAGGATTTTCCAAGAGCCACTTGAGAGAGGTTGCTTTGCCTTATCTAGTTTTCTTTCATGTTCCTTGGACTGGCTTTTTTTGTTAATACACAAACTAGCAAGAATTTCCCACTGACTTTGAATAGGCTGCTATTGAAATAACTATTAAAGGGAAAAAAGTTAATGAGGATGCAGTTTGTCACCTGAGATTTTTAGAAGGGAAGTCTGACTTACCACTGGCTGTGTGTGATTAGCCACTGGATAGATCCTTCTGGCTTTTTCCCATGAGAAGAACTTGCCAGCAGAAGAATGGTGGGGGGTTTTACAAATAGAAAGCTTAGCTGACTTCTGTAGGGCTGAAGTTTGTTTTCATAATTTAGTGACAGCTTAGTGCATAATTGCTGCTGATCAATTACTCTCAGGACCTGTTAATAAAATACAGTGCCCCAACAAACCCTTGCTTTTAATTTTCAACTTGTTTTGCTTGTTTCTATCTATAGATCCACTTTAATTTGAAGAATCCTTGATCTGTCTTGCTAGGGAGAACTAAATGAAGGTCAAAATGCTTCTTGCCCTTAAGGGGGCTTTACTTTAAAAGGTCTTTGTTTTAAGTAGAGAGTTCAGGTAGCTCAATGATAGTGGCAATATAGAATTTAAATAAGAATAATTTTTTTCTTCAGACATTGAAGTTTCTCAGAATTGGCTGTGTTTTGGTTATTCCCTTAAAAGAGGTTATTAGCATAAATCACACTCCAAAAAACACACCAGCAGCTGATCTTTGAACACATCTAAAATCCTGCCTTGTGCTGTTTACTTTCCTCCCTGCCTCTGTCCCAGTCCGTGCTGGCTGTGTGTGTCTCCTTGTTCAGAATAAGGTTGGCTTTCTGATGGAGCAGGAAACTCCTCATGCTTTGCTACAGCCCTGCCAAGGGCTCAGAGTTGGTGGTTATGGTTTTGTTTGTCTTCCTGCAACCCCAGCATAGCTGAAACGCCTGGAACCTTGTATTCATCAGGATCTCTGGATAACTATTGTTCCCACTGACTTTTTCTCCCCCCCCCCTCAATTTATAAAGCACCCTGTCAAAGTCCAGAGATTGATTTGTAGTGCACACCCACCCTCTCTGCCACATTTATATGAGGCTCCAAAAGAGTATTATTGTGCTGAATGGCCTCATGCTGGTTCTCTCAGAACAGTTATTCTTTTGTCAGGAGGCCGACTACAGAGACCTTGGCAAAACTACCAAAATGTTTGTTTACAAGAAACCATCAAACAATCCTTGAATAGCTTCTCTCCTCCCCTCATCCCTGCCCTTCTCCTTCCCTTCCCCAGCCTTTCTTCAGGCTTTGGAGTTCCACACTTGGATCTACACAGAGCAATTCTGACCGGATTTTGGGCTGTCTCCCTGTTCTGATTTTTTTTTTTTTTCCCTTTTTCCCCCCCTCCTTCTTTCACTGAAGGTGTCAGTATGGATGGCAAGGCCAGTACTGTGATAAGTGCATTCCACACCCGGGATGTGTCCATGGCACTTGCATTGAACCATGGCAATGCCTCTGTGAAACCAACTGGGGTGGTCAGCTCTGTGACAAAGGTATGCTAATCCCACAGGGAGCCAATGGAACACTTGAATGTTAACGCTGGCAGACTCTGCATGGGGAGAGTGCACACGAGGCTGAGAGACCCTCCTGAAACTGAAATGAGCTGAGCGTGTGTTGGCCTTCAGCTGCTCAGTGTTGTTTCCACTGCTGTTCTGGCATATATCCCGAATTTCCCTGTCCTATCCTGTGTGGATGCATTCTGTAAAGGCTCTGGGATAGTGGAATAAAGTGTGCATGGGATGTTTCTGTTGCTTTCCAACCGTGGCTTTAATGCTCCTCCCCTCTTGCAGATCTTAACTACTGTGGAACCCACCCTCCCTGTTTGAACGGTGGCACCTGCAGCAACACTGGCCCTGACAAATACCAGTGTTCCTGTCCTGAGGGCTACTCAGGACAGAACTGTGAAATTGGTGAGTGTTGGATGCAGCTGCTGAGCTGCCACTTTACACTTATTTCTTGCCAGCTTTTACTGGCTGAGTCTGGATACACTTTATGAGATGGAGGAAAACTCAAATTCTAGTGCACCCAGACAGGACTTGGGTACCAAGATCCAGCCTTGCCTGTTCATGAGCTTTTGGTATGTCTGAACATCAGCCTTCTGCTCCCTGGGGAGCTCACTGCAGGCCACCCTGCCTGGCTGTGTCTCCAGCAGGCACCTCTCAGTGAGCTGATGAGGTCAGCATGGAAGGAGTCAGGAAATCCCTGGTTCTGGCAGGAGTGCAGTCCAGCTAGAGTAGTGATGGTGTGTGGGGGGAGCCAGGGGTGGGTTCTGGTGGTGTTTGTGTGGCCCCTGCCATGACGTGCCTCTGTCCCCTTGCAGCGGAGCACGCCTGTCTCTCCGACCCCTGTCACAACGGTGGGAGCTGCCTGGAGACGTCGACGGGGTTTGAATGTGTTTGTGCGCCTGGCTGGGCTGGACCAACTTGCACTGATAGTGAGTACTTGTACATTTTTAATGTGTAAATGTGTTACTTTGATGGTTTTGATCACACTCATAATCCCTGATAAATTTACAGGGCAGCCCACTTAACTTTTCCCAGCTTAAGCACTGGTTTTCCTGGCAGCCATTTGTACCCCTGTCCATTCTCTTCCCCTTTGCTTGTGTCGAGGTGTTTTTTAACTGCCAGGGGAAAGAATGGCCAAAGGCTTCTTGAAAGAAGCAGAATGCTAAATTTTTGTAGCTTTCTGGCAAGTTATTCAAAATGCTTTTTAGAGGAACATAATGGAACAAAATATGATTTCCACTCACAAAAAGGCCAGAGGTAAACTTTTCCCCCTGTGCTTTGAACCTCCTTTCACACTTATTTTTAAAGGAGGCTTTTGCTGAAATCAGAGATGACCTAGAAATTCCAAGTAGAAGTCCTGTTGTCCTTCTGATCCTCAGGGAAAACCCAAGCAACCACAACCATTTATCAAATTTGTCAGTTACTGCTGTTGCCTGTCCAGTAGTGTTGCTAAGCTTTTCCTTACTCTGCGTTACAGATATTGATGATTGTTCTCCAAATCCCTGTGGTCATGGAGGAACTTGCCAAGATCTAGTTGATGGATTTAAGTGTATTTGCCCACCTCAGTGGACTGGCAAAACGTGCCAGCTAGGTGAGAACTGATTTTAATCTTCATCCAATGTTCTTCTGGAGTTGTGGGGAGATGAATGCAAAAGGTGTCATGGTCCAGCCAGGAAAGGGCTGTCATGCCCTTTGCATTAGGCATGGATGTGTTTCCAAAGCCTATGGATGTATTCTGGCATGTTGAAAACTGCAGGACTGGGGTCTAGACAGTCTCCAAGCTTCCATCACCTTGTTGATGCTGTGTGTTGGCACTTGGAGGAAATGGTTAACTAAGAGATATCCTTCAAACCAGAACTGCCCTGAAGTGAGGAGGGTGCAAGTGGTGCCTCCCAGTTCCTGCCCCCACACATTTCTCCCTTTAGCCTGTGAGAAAGTTGTTGTATCCCTTCAGCCATGTCAACTCCTCCAGACCAAGGAGTTCACAGCTGGGTTCCAAAATGTGGATGATCTCATGGAGAATGAGCTGGCTGCATTCCTTACACAACACACTCATCCCAATGACCAGGCTGCAGCATTTCTCCTTCAAAACGCTCAGCTGAGATGCGTGTGTGGGGGAGAAGTTGCTCTTAATGAGTGGCTGGGTAATTATCAAATAATTAGCGTAGCCTGTATGTTCTAATTGCGGAGAAACTGAAAAGAGCCTTCCAAGGCTGATGTATGATTGACTCTTGTTGGCTCAAGTCATGTTAATCCATGCTGCACAATTCAAGTTCCTCTTGCTGTGAAGGAACTGCTGAGTGCTGGGAGAGCTGGCTGTGGGCTTTTCCCTTCCCCCCCTTTCTCTACAAACTCTGCATTTGGCTGTGTCCCCCTTGGCTTTTCAGATGCGAATGAATGTGAGGGCAAACCCTGTGTCAATGCCAACTCCTGCAGGAACCTGATTGGCAGCTACTACTGTGACTGCATTACTGGCTGGTCTGGCCACAACTGTGATATCAGTAAGTGTCCATATCCTTGGGTTTATTTAAGGCTGGTTTTGTGGGTAATTTGTGTGCCACTGAGTTCTAAGCTCAGATTTAAACATCAGGCAGCAGCTGATGTTTTTAGAAAGGGAGTAGTTGGTGCAGAATGAAAATACACAATTTTATCAGAGTCATTAGCCTGTACCATAGCTATATTCTGATAAAGTGACTAAAACAATGATGTGAAGTTTTACTGCCTCTTGTAGAAAAATCATGAAAGGCTTCCCACCCATTATAATAACCTTATCTGAAGGAAGGCATGCAGGAAACTTGACAAAAGGTTTATCTAGGTGCAGTTTTAGAGAGACCTGAACTCTATCTTGTGTAAATATATTTTTGCTTCTAACCACACTAATTTTATTACAGATATTAACGACTGTCGTGGACAATGTCAGAATGGAGGATCCTGTCGGGTAAGCCATGATTGTTTTACTTTGGTTTCCCCAAGACCTGCAACAGTAACTGAAACATTTAAGTCTAAGCACAAATAGTTGAGAAAATAGCAATTAGTTGGTATAAATTGTCATTTCTTTAAGTTGGGGGGAGGATCTATGTCGTGCTGCAGCATGTCGAGATATGTCTATAGAACAGTAAAGGCAAAAAATGTAAATGGAATAAATGATTCACTTTTACTGCCAGTGTCACCAGTGAATGGGCTGGTAATTGTGCAAACTACCTTCTGTAAATGTAGGCAGCCCACTTCAAAATGTGGATTAATGTATCTTTCCTGGAAATTAATTATGTAAGTCAGCACTGGATCTGTATGTGTTTGGTTTTCCCCCTGCCAAATAGTTGTGCTTTTTTTTTTTGATTGATTTTTTTTTACCATTTTTTTTAGCCCTTAACAAGACTATACCAAGAGGGAGGAAAAGCCTTTAACTCTAAACTTCTTTGTTCTTTCCCAGGACTTGGTTAATGGTTATCGGTGTATCTGTTCACCTGGCTATGCAGGAGATCACTGTGAGAAAGACATCAATGAATGTGCAAGTAACCCTTGCATGAATGGGGGTCATTGCCAGGATGAAATCAATGGATTCCAATGTCTGTGTCCCGCTGGTTTCTCAGGAAACCTCTGTCAGGTAAGAAGCCTGGGTGAAAGGCAGGCCCTCAGCCAGTGCCGTTTGTACCGGCACTCTGGATCTGTGCACGGAATGCCTGGAGTCCAGTGAACCATAGTATAAAGTTGTACTTGATATCGCTGTCAGTCTGCCAAGAAAGTGCTTGATTAATATATATTGGGGGGGAAAGAAACCAACAAAACCCCTGACAGGCTGTGGAGGATTCTTTTTGTTAAACAGGCTGCAAGGGGCTTTGCATGTCAGGCTTTGCGCTCCATTAATTTTGGCTGTTTAATATCAAGAGTCTGCTGAAGTAGTCGCGAGTCGAACTAAACTCTGTACGTTATGAATGATTCTTTGAGGCAGCAGATAAAAAGGTCAGATTCCACAATGTCGGCCTGTCGTGGTGAGGGAAAGCTATGATAAACCTTCTGTTTCACTCACCCCTTTTTTCCACCCCCTTTTCTATTTCCCTTCCTTCTCTGCGCGCTACTTACAGCTGGACATAGATTATTGCGAGCCCAATCCTTGCCAGAACGGTGCCCAGTGCTTCAATCTTGCCATGGACTATTTCTGTAACTGCCCTGAGGATTACGAAGGGAAGAACTGCTCCCACCTGAAGGATCACTGCCGCACAACTCCTTGTGAAGGTTGGTGTTGCCTTGCGGGTGAATGGGAATGTTGGCAATAGTTCCTGCCCCTCCCCTGGCTGGAGCCCTAATGCAGCTCCAACAGTGGAGTCACTGGAGTAGCTCTTGCATAAAGAGGCTGAATTTTGCCCTCTGCCTTACGCCTCTATTTGTATGAGCAGATGAGTAATATTTGTAAATATCAGCTATTGCAAGACAGTGTTATGTCAATGCAGACAGAAAACTCAGGTAGCCAACTGCTGCATTTATTCCAGGCTATGGATGTGGTCCAGCAATTCTCAGATGAGATACTGTGATTACTTTATGCACAGTTGGCACAGCCCTTTTTTTTAAAGCAGCAAAAATATTTGCCAGTGTTAGGTTTGTGGTTGGACTCAATTTTCCAACCTAAATGATTCCACGACACACATGTCTACACATCTGTCATTGGAAATTAAAATGTTGCTTAAGGAATCAGGTGGAATGGGCAATCCTTATGCAGGTTTTGCTTTTTCACAGTAATTGACAGCTGCACTGTGGCAGTGGCTTCCAACAGCACACCTGAAGGGGTTCGCTACATTTCTTCAAACGTCTGTGGCCCTCACGGAAAGTGCAAGAGCCAAGCGGGGGGGAAGTTCACCTGTGAATGCAACAAAGGATTCACCGGCACCTACTGTCATGAGAGTAAGAGCTGAAAGGAAAATATATTTTGCTGTCCCCCACTCTTTTGGGAGAAAGATTCCATCCTTTCCTTCCAGACCCACTTTCAGGTTTCTTTATTGTAACTCACTGAACCTTGGAACTGCTTTAAGTTTTCATAACCCACTTGGGCGAGGCAGAATGGAATTTGCTGGGCCTTGGGGAGAGTTCATAGTAATGAACCCTCTGGCCTTGAATTGTATGTTTTTTAAAAACCTTATGTATACAAGGTCTGAGGGACTTAATAGTGGGGTTTAATGTGGATCTCAAGGACTCCTGATTTATTTTTTGTTGTTTTTAATAGTAATTGTTAAGTGACAGGTTCATCACTTCATGCAGTTTTTCACCCATTTTTTATCTTACTTACAACCTTCGTCTCCAAAGGGTCTTAAAAATTGAAGTAACACCAAACAGTCTGCAATAAGATGATTTCTAGTAGCTGTACTCCTAGTTCAAGTTTTTTTCCTTTTTTTTTATCCTCCCACCTGTTGCAGATATCAATGACTGTGAGAGCAACCCCTGTAAAAATGGTGGCACTTGCATCGATGGCATCAACTCCTACAAATGTATTTGCAGTGACGGATGGGAAGGAACATATTGTGAAGCGAGTAAGTTATCCATTCTTCAGCACATGGAAAGATCTCTTGGGAAAACACTGGGGAGGAATGTCTGGTACTGTCTTTAAGATGATGGTGACCAGTGGCAATAAACTCTGCTTCAAAGGCCATGGAGGACAAGGGGTCTTCTTTTTTCCACCAAGTTCCAGGCTTTTGTGTTGGAATTAAACCCAAGCTATGAAGCTGGACTGGGAGTGGAACCTGCCTTTCCCACAGTTTCCTGCTCTATCCTTTTTATTAGCAGACATCACTTTAGGAATGGTCTGTCTGCATATCACACCTGTATTTTGTTAGTCTCTGGCACAGAGGATGAGTGAGCACTGGGTTCCCATCCCCTGCCTAACAGGGTAGTTTATATAAGAGGCCTTTTCACCGCTTGTTTACTGAAACAAAATTACAAACAAAATGAAAACAAACTGGAGGAATGTGTTGAAAACAGTCTTCATCTCTGTGACAGCATTTAAAGCTTTAAAATACAGACTTAAGTGTTTAATCCACAATTGGAGTACTGGCCAAAACTAGGGATGGGTTATTATCCTTTTGAGCAGTGTTTGTCAGTTCTGTAAACACCACTGAGCCTGTTTTCTCTCCTTAACATATCCAGATATTAATGACTGCAGTAAAAACCCTTGCCACAATGGGGGAACTTGCCGAGACTTGGTCAACGACTTCTTCTGCGAATGTAAAAATGGCTGGAAAGGAAAAACGTGCCACTCCCGTAAGTTCAGCATTTCCAAAACATGACAGGCATGCTCTGATAGGCTACTTGAAGTTGCTGCATTAAGAGGGCACCAGTACTAAGGATGGCCTGGGTTTTCCACAGGTGACAGCCAGTGCGATGAGGCGACGTGCAACAATGGAGGAACGTGTTACGACGAGGGGGACACTTTCAAGTGCATGTGTCCTGCAGGATGGGAAGGAGCCACTTGTAACATAGGTAAATACCCCGTGTAATCGCCAGGAAGCAGATGCAGCACTGGATCTGTGACCTCAGTTCTTCCTCTTGGCTTGGATTTGACGGCTTTCTAACAACTTGGGGGAAATCTTGTTTCTGTTACAGCGAGGAACAGCAGCTGCCTGCCAAACCCCTGTCACAACGGTGGTACCTGTGTAGTCAGCGGGGATTCTTTTACTTGTGTCTGCAAGGAGGGCTGGGAAGGACCCACGTGTACTCAGAGTAAGTTGGTCTGCTTGAACTTCTTCAGAGTGTTGCATGATGAGAACATGAGCTCATCCTGTCGCCCTTGGAGTCAAGATTGAAACCAGAAGGGAAGGCTTGTTTGATGTAGGCTTTAGCATCACCTGAATCTTTATTTTTAATGACTTTATGTGATAGAGCCTTGACCTGGGCATGAGAAAGTTGCAAATGAGCTAAGTGGAGACAGATGGTGTCTTGTTTGCTCCTGCATTCTTTTTCTAGGAGCAGCTCTGTCTGCTTCCACTTTTTTCCCCCGTTAGAGTCTTTACAAGGATCTCTTCCTGTGTACATGTGTTCCACAATGTAGTTAACAAATTTTGTGGTAGAAGCCTGGAATCAATTTAGTCGAGAATTTCAGCATATTTTTGTAAAAGTTGAGCTAAGTATAACTTGGGCATTAGGGGAAGTTTGATCATTCTTTACTGCCAGTAGAACTGCATTAGCTAAAGTCTGCATGTTTAATGCTGTCTGTCTTTGCTTTGCAGACACAAATGACTGCAGTCCTCATCCTTGGTAAGTTTGCTCTGCTTATCCTTTGCTTTTTTTTTTAAATTTTATAATTCTGGATACTTCGTAGCAGTTTTTTTAATGTCTGTAATGACTTTTCTCTACAGTTACAATAGTGGCACTTGTGTGGATGGAGAGAACTGGTACCGCTGTGAATGCGCTCCAGGCTTTGCAGGGCCCGACTGCAGGATCAGTAAGTGTTTTTGTCTCACTTGAATCTTCTTGCAAGACAATCCTAATTAAGTAGTAGATCAGATGAATGATAGAGGTGGATTTGGAGAGGGCAGGAATCACACTGAAAATGAAAGAAATTTCAAGTCATTCAGCTGGAGCTGAAATCTCTTGGTTCAGCTGAGTGGGCAAAATGCCCTTCGGGATTGTCTTCCCAGTTCACGTGTGTTTGTGTGGCCCAGGCTTCTGCTGGAGATGAAAGTGTGCCAGCCAGAAAACTTGTCAATTAATAATCCACCTCTAAGCCCTGAGGTGATGTATGTGCTTCCCTGTAATTTAATAATAATTACAGGTAGGAGGACATTAACACTTTTAATAACAGCCATGGAAATGGAAGTCTCACAGCAGCAGTACAACTGGGAAAGGGTTTAACACTGTCATCAGCTGAAGAATCTAGTGAGGAACAAAACTGGAGCACATCTGAGGAGAGGAAGTGTGTCTGTGTGAAAAGGAATGTGTCCTTGCCCTTGGAAAGCTCAAGTAGCCACAGGGGTCAGGTTTTGATCTTTGCTGGTGCCACCCAGCAGCAGTGTCAAAGGACTTGCTCCGAGCTTACACCAGTGCTGCAAACAGCAATCTCCCAGTAGACACTAGAAAATGAACATCAAGCTCCAGTACACAAATCTATCCTATGTTTGCTATATCCTGACAAAACAAAAGGATACTGTGGAGTAACTATTCTCTTTCCTCCCCTTCCCATTGTAGATATCAACGAATGCCAGTCCTCACCCTGTGCCTTTGGAGCCACGTGTGTAGATGAAATTAACGGGTACCGTTGCATTTGCCCACCAGGTCGCAGTGGTCCAGGATGCCAAGAAGGTATCACAGATGCCAGGGGTGATCCTAGTGCTTGTAGCAAGAGCTTTGTAATTGTTGATGGGTTTGTGATTGTATGGAGTTGTTTTTGGGGGGTGTTATCTGTTGTTGTTTAAAGCAACTATCTTTATTAAGCAGCAAACTTAGTGGTAAGTTTAGATGAACTTAGGAAAGAGTTTTGTGGGGTTTTTCCACTTTTTTCTATTTTGAGCTTATAATTCTGTTCACTCTTCAGTTACAGGAAGGCCTTGCATTACCAGTGTTCGAGTAATGCCAGATGGGGCCAAGTGGGATGACGACTGCAATACCTGTCAGTGTCTGAACGGAAAAGTCACCTGTTCTAAGGTACAGCTGTGCTGTGGTTCGGGTTACACTGTTCCCTGCCTTCTAACCAGCAGATCCTTACCAGTGTCCATCCTCTCCTAGGTTTGGTGTGGTCCTCGGCCTTGTGTCCTGCATGGCAAAGGTCACAGCGAGTGCCCCTCTGGCCACGCCTGTGTCCCAGTGCGGGACGACCACTGCTTCACCCACCCGTGTGCCGCAGTGGGGGAGTGCTGGCCTTCCAACCAGCAGCCTGTGAGGACCAAATGCAACTCAGATTCTTACTACCAGGACAACTGTGCCAACATCACCTTCACCTTTAACAAAGAAATGATGGCACCGGTAAGTAGCTGCAGCTCACTGTGCTGGGGCACACGTGGATTCACTTCCCAGAGTGTGGAATGGCTCTTTTTGTAAGGAAAAGGCAGTGTCACCTTCTACTGTACTTGGCAAAGAAGGATTAATACAGCCTTTTGTGTCTAGAGAAGAACAAAAGCTGGTTTGGAAGGAATTCCACCTCCTTTTCCCTTAAGAATTCTTACTTCAGGGCAAAAAAATCCCCAAACAAGTATTATATCTGTGTGTTTGTTTGCATATGTATTTACAAAACCCAACAACACCTTTTTGTGTCCTCCAGGGCCTTACCACAGAGCATATTTGCAGTGAATTGAGGAATCTGAATATTCTGAAGAATGTTTCTGTTGAATATTCCATCTATATTACCTGTGAGCCTTCCCACTTGGCAAATAATGAAATCCATGTTGCTATTGTAAGTATTCCTGGAATATTTTTAAATGTCTTAGTAGTTAATTGTCTGGATATGTGTGCAACATGTGGATTTCATAAAAATATTAATTCCTGGCTTTGTCAGCACTTCTCGTGGTTTACTTTCCATCCTGATTCCCTTTAAGAACAGGGAAGGAATCCTGGTTACATGTGCATACCTGAAAGCTGCCATCTGGGGTCAACTGTAATAGGGGCAGGAAGACATTTCTGTGTTACACTCTTGCTTTTTGGGGGGGATTTGGTCTTTTTTAAGGATGGGGACAAAAATTCTGCATTATTAATTTCTGCCCATAGCTGGCTGGTTTGTTCCTGATTTGTTTTTTTAATATACTAGAAGTACCAAGAGCCTTAACTGACAGTGAAAGTTTATAGATAGCGGATTTGGTGTTAATTGTGCATCTGCTTTGCTGTTAATTGCGTGCCTTCTCCCCCAGTCTGCAGAGGATATTGGGGAAGATGAGAACCCCATCAAAGACATCACGGATAAGATCATTGACCTGGTCAGTAAGCGGGATGGCAACAACACCCTCATTGCCGCGGTGGCAGAAGTCAGGGTGCAGCGGCGGCCGGTGAAGAGCAAAACAGGTGAGCTGGGCCTTAACAACTCGGCTGTTCTTTGTAGCAAGCCTGGAGTTGTGGTCCTTTTGGTTCACAGCAGGACTGACTGTTCTCTTGTCTCTTCCAGACTTCCTGGTGCCGTTGCTGAGCTCGGTGCTGACAGTGGCCTGGATCTGTTGCCTGGTGACGGTGTTTTACTGGTGCATCCGCAAGCGCCGAAAGCAGAGCAGCCACTCTCACACGGCCTCTGACGACAACACCACCAACAACGTAAGGGAGCAGCTGAATCAGATCAAAAACCCCATCGAGAAACACGGAGCAAACACTGTCCCCATTAAAGACTACGAAAACAAAAACTCCAAAATCGCCAAAATAAGGACACACAACTCTGAGGTGGAGGAAGACGACATGGACAAACACCAGCAGAAGGCCCGGTTTGCCAAGCAGCCAGCGTACACTTTGGTAGACAGAGATGAAAAGCCCCCCAACAGCACCCCTACAAAACACCCAAACTGGACAAATAAACAGGACAACAGAGACTTGGAAAGTGCACAAAGCCTAAATCGGATGGAATACATCGTATAGCAGACGGTGGGGTGCTGCCATGCAGGGCCTTTAAGTATCATTATAAAGGCACTCAAGAGCTTGTAGTTCTTAAACTGTTGTGTAATATTTGAGTCTAAGGCTATTATTTACTTAGAATCCCTGTGTTAATTTAAGTTTGGACAAGCTGGCTTACACTGGCAATGATAGTTGCTGTGGTTGGCTGGAATACCAAGTGCTGCATTTCACATCTATGCAAAACTAGTCAAAAGTGCCCTCCTGTAAATTCAGCTGCAGCTGATCCATCACAGAAACGTTCCATAAGGTATTACATAGCCTTATTACTCTTCCTTAGTGTTCATTTTTTTTTTTTCTGCCAGATGTTCCGATTTATACAGTTTCTTTAGAATAATACATTTTATTTATATTTATTGAATTTGAGTTTTTTGTATATTGGTTTTATGGTGACGTACAACTAGTTCTGTATTTGAAAGTGCCTTTGCAGCTCGGAACCACAGCAACTATCAAAAATAAGTTTATTATTTATTTTTTTATTGTATTTTTGTTGGGGGCGGGTGGGGGGAACTTGTCAGCAGTTGCTGGTAAATGAAGAATTTAAAGAGGAAAATGTGTCAAAAATAGAAGTTTGTATAGATATGTAAATAATTCTTTTTTTATTAATCACTGTGTATATTTGATTTATTAACTTAATAATCAAGAGCCTTAAAATATCATTCCTTTTTATTTATATGTATGTGTTTAGAGTTGAAGGTTTTTGATAGCATTGTAAGCTTGTGGCTTCTTTATTTTGAATTTATTTTCTTGTTACATGTTGCCTATATGCCAAAACTAAGGTCTTCTAAAATAGTTTATTTTTAATAGGATGGGCTCTCATGCCTTGATGCTGGTTTTTGTACAATGTCAAACGTTTGAAACACCTTCCATAGTATCACTTTAAGACTATTTGTAAAGTACTGACTGAGGCAGTTTAGAGAATTAGACTAGAAAATTTTTTTTGCTGCTTTAGACTTGAAAACCGAGTGACAGGCAGATAATCTGCTAAGAAGCAGTTTAAGGGAACAAAACTGAGCTATTACTTTATGTAGATGAAATGTGAGTGGTTGCATGTAATTAAAACTATCAAATTAGCGTGTGAAGTTGGAAACACAGCAATCTTATTTTGTAAATTCTAATTATTTTTTTTTCTCACCATGAATATGTAATACTGAACCACTTGTAGATTTGACTTTTTTTGTAATCTACTGCATTTAGGGAGTATTCTAATAAGCTAGTTGTTGAATACTTGAACAGTAGAATGTCCAGTAAGATCACTGTGTAGGTTTGCCATAGATTACACTGCCCGCCTTAACAAGTGAGGAAATCAAAGTGCTATTACGATGTTTAAGATCAAAAGGCTTATAAACATAGTCATCTCGGTGGTTAACCATTGAGATCATGAAGATACCTTGTATTGTGATATTAGTGTTATATGAAAATGCATCTTTGATGTGTTGTTCCTGGCAATAAATCTTGAAAAGTAATATTTATTAAATTTTTTGTATGAAAACATAAAAGAGCGTGGAGATTATTGAGCTCGGAGGTGCTCCCAGCCACTCACTTGTGCAAAACCAGGGGAAGGTGCTGCCATAGGTTTCCAAGACCTGCCCCTGCCTTTGGTGGAGTCAGTTTTCTGTGAGGTGATTACACGTTCCCCTCTGGCTCTGAATGGGATTGAAGGGGTTTGAAAGCAGCATGTCCCTTGTTCTCACTCCCTCTTGGCCAGTGTCCCTCTGTGCACTCCTAGGAAGGTGATGGTGTGACTGGAATTGTGCAACACGTTTACTCTGCACGGGCCAATGAGCTGCCCTCAGATAGAACCAAACCTAAGTAGCTCGGCAAGATCCAAAGTGCTGACCTGGATGGGAAGGGATCCATAGATCATCCTGATTTCTAATGGGCAGAAAAGTGCTTTGGGAAGCATAAAATAAACTCTTAAAATATTCACCAGGAGAGCTTTGAATGCTGAACTAATGCTGCCCCTCCAACCTACAGGGGAGGCCTGGGGAAGTGGAGGGCTTTGCTGGCTCATGATTTATTTTAGCACGTCCTGATGAAGCTGCAAGGTTGTGTTGGTAAGGGGCTACTGCAAAGGTGAAGGAACAATTAACTATGTAACAAATTAATTGAAAAATAGGTTAAACCAACCTGCTGCATCTCTAGTTGTTTGTAGTAATAAACACAAAGATTGCTGGTATATGATTACGATGAACACCAACAAAATGCGAGAGTGAGACGTACTTTGTTTTCTACCTACTTTACACTACTGTCTAAAACAAATGGTAAAATCTAATTAGTGTTTTGTATTTTAAACTCACTTTAAAGGAGATTTCCAAGTGGCTGTACTGCCTTGGTGGGGGGCTGCTCTTCCTTTTCCCAGTCACAAGGCTGGAGCCTGCTCAGTTTGGTGCCTGCTGAATGGGAAGGCAACAAGATGAGCTTCATCTGACCACTTCAATAACTCTTCATCAAACAAATCCCAGGAGAATTTCTTTCCCTTTGTTCCCTGACTTCTAAGTCTGCAATAAAGTAAACATGGCATATTTTAAAATGCTACTTAAAGAAAATAGAATCTTCCACCTGCCTCCAAAGTACAAAACCAGGCTCTTCACTGAATGCTTTTAATGTTGAATTAACTGTCTTCCTGATGCCTAATGTTCATGTGGGGCTTAAATTCAACAATATAGAAACCAACTACCTCTTCCAAATGGCCAAGACATACCTGAATTTGTAGGAATTGGGGTCTGCCTTCTATTAAACAAGAAAAAAAAATTAACAAGGCATTTGCCATTCCTTGGAACACAGATTTGCCAGGCTTCTTCAAAACCTACTGAGGCAAATTCTGTTTAGACTTCATCATTTTGCATAGTGACTAAGCTGTTTAAGATCTCCAGAGACTCAGTGAAAGCAAAACCTAGGTTTCTCGAGCTTCAAAACATATCAAAGCCCTGAGCACAGTGTTCATTTATTTGCTTCCAGCCTTTCCTATGCTCCAGAGTGTTAATATGGACCATGCAGAGGTTTTGTTACTGCAGAGCTCCTCCACACACAACTTGCTTTTCTCACAGAACGCATTTCATGAAGTTACCTCATGATGTTACAAAGTTGTGCAGTTTGTACAGTGGGAGAGAAGAAAACTGTGCAATTACCATAATGATATTTTTAAATTAATCCTCATATCTCAGTGGTAGCTCCAAAAATTACACTGGTGAATGTAACACAAAACCAACCCTCCAAAGCCCAGATCCACCACCAAGCTGGGGGCTAGTCTATGAAGTGGTTTCCACTGCCATGAAAATAAATAGAAACATGAAGTTTAAGGCTTCCCCCTTAGAATACCAAGGCACATTTATTTTTGTGGAAATCATACTTTGCCAGTTCACACTTTACTACTAAGGGAAGACACTTCTGTTTAGTCAGAAGTTTCCCGCTGCCAGTGTGTGTTTGTTCTTCGGATCCTTCACCTAAGAACTGACAAATACCTGCTTCCTGAGCTGCCAGTTAAACATAGGAGCTTTAAAATAAAGTAAAATCAAACAAATAAAATAACTCCCCTTAGCACTCTGAGCTTTGCAAATCTACAGCTGCCAAATCTGGGTTTGGTTTAGCTTGCACACGGCCACATCAAAGCTCTGCACCTCCGCATGGAAAGGGCCCATCTTACGTAGTGGTACCTGGGAAAGGTGCTGATGGTGCACGTTACATCAGCATTAACGCCAACATATTCCTGTCACCAGGGAATGCTGGCCTTGGGAACAGCCCCCAGGAGCCAAGGGCAGCCAGAGAGCACTGGGACACCTGAAGCCTCAAATGTGAACCAGTTTGGGGCTCAAATAAGACCTGAAGCTTCAAGCCTTGCTGCTGAAACCATTCTCTCACCTGAACATCAAGAGTTCATGTTATTAATCAGCTCCCTGCCAACCTAGAAAAGGTACAAGGTTATGCTGTGGCTACCTGAAGATTCCTGATTCTATTCCTTACCAGCCCTCAGGCTCAATCCAGCCCTGCCTCTCTATCTGCACAGTCACAAGGCAGAGCCTTCATGTCTTTAGGAGTGTATGCAAAGATGAGAAGTTCTGGCGAGGGAAGTACCAAATTCGGCCTTTTCCGCCCCAGAAGATGGAAGTGCTTGCATAACCTCCCTCTCCCCTTCTGAAGGAAGCAGGACTATTTAAGTATATTTAAGAATTTTTGGCTTCCTCTTTTTCCAGCATTGACAGCAGTGGCCATTGCTCCTACTGTTTGCCAGTGCACACAGAGTTTGCTTGCAAAGGTCGCTGACTGCTCCCAAAAGAGGGAAAAAACAGCAAATAGCCAGGCAATGATGAACTCCAGTTCCTGGGGGGAGCAGGACAGAACAGGAGCAGGCTCTGTATGGTTCAATAACTGGCTTTCCCTGCAGTGGGACAGCAGCAGAGCCATGTGGGATCAGACAGGGCGTCAGACCGGAGTTCCAGCCCAGATCTGCCAGTGAGCACCTTCTCTGTGATGTGCAAATTGTTTCAACCAGTTTCTCTACAGGGTGGAGAAATAAATCTCTATTCCTTTCATTCTAGCATTATGAGATCATACTAATATTAAAAAGGGGCATGCCCAGCTGTAGAATTAGAGCTCAAGACACTTTTCTTTAAAGATCTGATGCATAAATAAAAAAGATAATTATTGTGACAGCAAGTAAAGCTGTTACAGAGCTCTAGAGCACCAGTTTCTACTACTGCACCAAAGGACTTAACTTGGACAGAATGGGAAAAAAATCACTGAAATCCTCATTTACAAAAGGTTCACTGTCACCTTTCATGGAGGAGATTCCCAGCTCTGGAATATTTTAAGTGGCTAGTAAAGGAGGTAGGACAGTTGTGGTTGATTCCCTGGACAATTTCCAGGTTACAGCTGAAATGCCCTGTGACACTATCTCATTCCACAATTCTTTTAGGATTTCTCAGCATAAGCTGAGAAATCAAATAAACAAAAATACCCAATAAAAAAATGTCACCTTATTGCCACCATAGAAAAGAGAAGGTCATACACTACCAGGCTCCATTTTAATGACCTGGGAAAAAAAGGTGGACAAAAACATTTGAACGAGTTGACTAAAGAATTTGCAGTATGAGCTCCTTAACCAGCTTGCTTTACCTTGACAAACTGCTTCCCTCAGTGCTGCCCCAGCTGTTAGAACAAGCACATTCACTTCCCCCCAGGTTCTGCTGCCAGCACTTTGATATCCCTCTGATGAAAGGCTCCATTGCTGCTCTTCCCCCAGCCCACATCTTCTCCTTCACACAGGTGAGTGGAAGCCAGTTAATGCTTATTAGAGAAGAAAAAAGCACAAAGCAAAGAAGTGAGGAGTGCCTTTTATTAAAGCTAATTTCTGAGGCCAACCCACACTTCCCACTGCTGGCAAAGAGACTCAGCATTATTGCCTCTGTTTGCTGCAGCCTGTTCTAATACAGAACAAAACCTTTCACTGGGTAATGATATAGCCAAGAGATAACTACTCAAAACATGCAATCTGAGAAAGTCTGTATTTTACATCTTTCTTATTCCAACTGCAAACAGAAAAATATTTCCTCTGATTTTTCTCTTCAGAAAGAATCCATTTTCTAGTCAAACGCCAATGAGATAATGATATAAAAATGTCTATTAAATCTCAGCCAAAGCAAGAGGGAAGGAAGTTCACACTGATCAAACAAACATCTTCAGAAGGCTCCTTAACACTTCACTTGGTCAAAACCTTCTACAGTAAGGAAATTTGGAATTCTTGCCTTACCAGAACTAGCACAAAACTTAGTGCTCACAATAACTCTTGGAATACTTAAAAACCTTCCTACCAATCAACACATCAGCTGCTTCCTCTTTAACAAGTTATTACGTAAAAGGCTGGTCTGAGCTTTTGATGTGTGTTTAAACAGAGGAGTTCACAAAACAAATATTTTTAACTCCTTTGATGTAAAGAATAATGGAAATGATTGCCTGCACACATTAGAAAGTGTTTCTCTAGGAAAGGGCTGTTTCGCTATCAGCAAACAGCACAGACCAAATGAAGCAGATGATTCATTAAAAATAAAAACTCCCCAAAGCTGGCTGATTTGAGATAAAAAAATAAACCAAAGACACTGTTTCTGTACTTCAATGGCTGTTTCAAAACAGAACAGAGCCTTGAATATTCACTACTTTTAACAGACAGGTGTTCTAATGCTGCTCAGAAGCAAAATGGTAATAGAAAGCACAGCCAAGATCTGGAAACTGCTCAGTTTCCAGCTCAATTTCCAACTGAAACTCAGTTTCAGTTTCTCAGTTTCTCAGTTTTTATCCCTAACCCTGATTTAGGAAATCAGATTTGTGGTTCAAGAGCATGTCAGACCACACCTCTGCCAGTCCTCTGGATGATAAAGAAAAAAGCTAAAACTGAGAAGAGGAGCCTGGGGTTGAAGTAGAGAGATAACAGAGACATGGTAACCACACAGTCTGAGTGTCCCAGAACCACCCAAAGTACCCACCAGCTAAAATCCAGAAATGACCATGAATTCAATTTTTTTTCCTAGGATAGCTGCATTTATGAGAGGATCCAAGACACAACTTGAATTTAATGACACTCCAAACAGCTCCAAAGAGCCTAGAACCTAAGGAGTCAGTAAGGACAGTAGGAATGATGCAACTATGCACTTGTAAGAAATCCAAAACTTTAATCTACCCAAGCCACCTGTAAATGTATGACATACATTTGTAGAGGTGCAGGCTGGTGTGTTTTTCAGTTAAGATTACAACTAAATTCAAATTACAAGGTTTAACTATATATAATAACAGTATGGGATGATAAAAAATGTATGTGGTTGCCCTCTGGTTTCTGATACTTGATTTATCTATGTTAAGACTTCAATAAAAGCTCTTATTTTTCTGATAAATACTTAATTAATCATCCTCATACCTCTTAGAAGTCCATCAAAAAGGTGTTTTTTACTCTTCCTGGCCCAGTATCTCCAGTCCAAAAAAAGACAACAGTAAACATACCTCAGGTTCTTCTTCCTCCACACCAGGTTTTTTGCAGCCTCAGTTCTGCTGTCACTAGGAAAGACCTTTTAGCAGAGGCTGAAGCTGGGTAAGGAGTAGCAACCTGACTGCAAAGCACTGAGAAACATCACACAAACAGCTGAAAGAAGAAAATGTCCTCTAGACACATGCAGAACCTTTTCATTTACAGCAAGAGCAGAAATTATTTCTAGGAGAAAGAAGCTGTTCAGTCAACAGTGCCTTGCTGTCAACTGCTGAGCTGCCAACTCTCCTCAGGACCTGTGTCACACCACCAACTCTAATGCTCATGGATGTAAATCATCTTCTTAAGCTCAATGAGGATATCCTAAGTAAATGTCAGCGAGATTTTTCTAAATTGCTTCAGATAATATCATGGAATTGTAGGATATGCTGGGTTGGAAGGGATCC
>VYZS01039669.1:25583-44631 GCA_013400695.1 Neodrepanis coruscans | reverse complement strand
AACTACTACACTTGGCCCCATGTACTGCTGTGACGGCTGCTACACAAATTTTAAAAAGGCGAATGAGAAATGAAGTCATAAGAACAGATGTAGCCAAAAAAAGAGACATTTCACAAGTCTTAATTACAGTTAAAAATATTTCTATCATTCCCAAGTGAAGACTTTCTGCATCACTAAGATATAACTTTAGTTATCTTATACCTACACTACCAGAACAGCAGCTCCTTACTATCTAAAGGTAGCAGAAGCCATATTTTCCTAATCCTGGGGTTGTTTTTTTCCCCCAACAAATGCAGCTGAAATAATAACGAAGCGGCCTCATTCCACCTCTACAACCCATCAGCACATATAAATCCATCAGGGTGACAATAGGATTAAACTGTGGGCATTGCCTGCTTGATAGTCTTCTCCCTTAAATAACTTCCATGTGAGATGGGAAATTAATGTTGCAATAAGTTGGTTCCTGTTGTGGGCCCAACAATAGAGCTGGCAATCCTCTTACCGTGGAGCATTACTTTTGCCTGTATGTCAGCTGGCTAAACTGTTCAGTCACCTTTTGTCTCCCTAGGAGTACAATGTGCTTGTTGATTTGCCAAGTCCCAAATCCTATATTTAATACAATGCCTTGATGTAATTTGAAAAATAAAAGTATGACTCTCCCTGAATACCGTTAAGAAAATTGAAGGGGATGGGGAAGAAACAGGGGCACAAGCTCATATATAGATATTTTAACATTCATAGCCCAGACAAAGAATCAAGCTGTGTCTTTAGGAAGAAGGAGGCATGGACAGAAGGAAATGCATTAATTGAACAATCTCAGAAATAGGTCTCAAGTTATCATGGCTTATCTCTTTCCATTGCTTTTTCCTTGCTTTAATATACGACCATTTATTTTCTGCAGAGCTACATCAGTTCTGAAGGCTAGTGGAGAAAGAGGACAGAGCGTAGTTTATTCCTTTTCCTAACTAAACAGACATTCCTACAAGTAAACCCAACAATATCAAGTTCTATATGTTCCTAGCTTTTGAATCCAAGCCTGAGTACATCCATTATATTTAACTCTATGTCTAAGGGCTATGTAGGCTAAGTCTTCAAAATTATCATTTTGACAGAGTAGTCTGGAGTCTTCCCTGTGACTTGAACAGCTGAACCTTTGCTGGTCTTCAAATGCGTGCCCAAAGCAGTGGTAGTTGTCGAGTTCATATATGTTTCACATGTTTACCAGACCTGATGGATTCATGTGTGGTAACTGAAGCTGTATTATCACTACAGCTTACTTTCTGCCAGTGTGAACAGCAGAGACTGGAGAGTCAGATCTGGAGGTTCTCAACTGCTTTTTGGAGGTGTCTGTTTTTGTCTCTTTCAATTGACAACAGAAGTTCATAATACCTGCACTCCTAGTTTGAAAGCCTCAAACTGGGCAAACCACTTCAGAGCCAGAGTCCCTGCCATTTGAAATTGTTCAAAGCAGTGCTGTCAGAATGCTAACCTGGTGAGGAAAATTATATATTTCAAAATGCCTAAAAATGTTTTGTTTTCTAGCCAATTTCATGTGAGGAGAAAAACAAATAAAACAATAATTGTGACAAAGTATACTGTGACAAAATCTTCCTGTGATATTTCTTTAAAATTTAAAAATAGCTTAAAAAAATCATTGTTTTAGTGCATTAAAAAAGTCAGATATAATTTTACTGATAATTAAATGCTCTGAATTTAGTACAGCAAAATATTCTGACTGACTTTCACCTCCACCAACTTTTTTTCTCCAGAGAATTTAATTTTGAAGCAAGATGTTTATTTGTTTGTTCTCAAAAGTTTGTTGGTATTTTTTAAATTTATTAACAGAAAAAGAACAATCATGGTTTTAAACTTTCCTATCATATAAGGTAATCTCTCTCCCCATGTCCATCATCATCTGATCATTTTTCCATTGAAAATTAATTAAGTGCACTCAGTTTGCCTCCCATGGGGTAAAAGTAATGCTCAGAGCCGTCCCAGCACAAAAAGAGGAATAAAGGCACTTCCAGTTGTAAAATTGTGCAGTATACTTGTGTTCCAATAAACTCCTTGAAAACCACATACCCAGAACTTGGCACCATGGGTCTATTGCTGCTCACACAGTTTCTTCTCAATTTACGGTCAGAATGCAGAAAAGAGACAGATGAGAAAAGAGCAAGACAGGTGGCCAAGGCAGGACCAAAGGTAAGAAAGAAAAGAGTTAAATTTCAGCTGGAAAATGGTCAGATGATTGCATAACCAGTTACAAATCCTGTATCCTCATCTGAGGCCATCCCTTCAAGTTAGACCTCATGGGACAGGAGCTGTGTCTGCCCCATGCTAGAGGTAAATAGATGTATACAATACTAAATTTACTTTATGAGAAAAAGCAGATGCATGGAATTTATTATACAGAGGGGATGAGGAATGCAAGCAGCATTGTTGTAGTTTAATCACAGTCACAAACTCAGCACCACATAGCTGCTCACTTGCTGCCCCTCCTTGGTGCAATGGGGGAGAATAGGAAAAGTGAAAGTGAGAAAACTCATGGGTTGAGATGAAGTCATGCACAAAAGCAAAGCAAAACAAAGAATTCATCTAGCTCTTCTTATCAGCAGTCAGGTGCTCAGCCATCACCAGGAAAACAGGATTCCATCATGTAATGGTGACTTGGTAAGACAAACATCATCACTCCAAACCCCACCCTTCCCTTCTTCTTCCCTCAGCTCTGTAAACTAAGAATGATTCCACAAGGTAGATAATATCCCTGTGGTCAGTTGGGGTCAGCTGTCCCAGCTGTGTCCCCTCCCATCACCTTGTCAGCCCCAGCCCCTTTGCTGGTGGGATAGGATCAGCAACAGAAAGGTGTTTGACTCATTGAAAGCACTGCTCAGCAATAACAACAACATCTCCATATTAGCATCACAGCAAAAATCCAAAACATAGCCTCATCGTAGCTACTATGAATAAAATTAAGTCTACCCGAGGCAAAACTAGCACATGCATGAATCTCAGCCCAAAGCACAGGGGACAATTTCCAGCCTGAATAAACAGAAGGTTTTGGGAGCAGAGGTGCATTCTCAAAGTGACTTTATAAAAGCTTTCTCCTCACTTCAGTCTTCTCCCCCATTCAGCATCCTCCTTGAGATCTCATGTATCATTGTTTTGTGCACACCGCTTTCCATGAGATGGGTTTAATAGCATTATAAAAGTCACATTGTGCACAAATTGGGAACTTCAGCACCTCAGTAACTGCTCTGATGCATACACACTTGCAAAGTTTTCAAAGCAGAAATGTTGAAGGCACTTCAAGGCACAAAAACATCCTTGGGTAAATTACTTCCTATTAGTATGTCACATATATCTTATATATGACTCTGGTTTCATGAAGTGACAGCCGCGCTTGACAATAAAACTTTGCACTCTTTTTTATTTATATTTTTCCTGATTTTTTTTATTTCTTCCAAGTATATAATGTCTGATGCTAAACCACTCATCTTCCTGCTACCAACGAGATCAGTGCTGCCTACTTTGCTTACCAATAAGCTTTAGCATTTCCACCCCACGCCTTTGCCTGAAGTACCAGGCATTTCTAATCACTGCTGGCAATCTCAGACAACAGAAGGAAGCATGGAGCATTTTAATAGGTGGATAGGTTGTGCATCCTGTGACCCATTTAATATTAAAAGAGGAAAAATACAAAATAAAAGCTTAGAATCTAAAAAAGAGATGTAGCCTTGTCTGGATAAATTCCACCTTAGATCACAGGATATGACCCTTTTTCCACTATCATGAAGCTATATATCAATAACGAAAAGTACCAAGTCTTCCCTTTCATCCATAAAAAAAGAAAAGAGAGGCATAGCTTTTACTCATATGAATCCCCCAAATTGTCTGCAACCCTCCCCCTTTCCAGATAGTGATTCAAGAGTCAGTAATTTGGTTCTCAATTTTTTAATGAAGAATCTGATCTCCTTTTTTGGTTGTGTTTTATGCTTCCACATAATGGGACACTGAAATTGGAAAATCAGTTTAAGTTCAGGTTTACAATCTATATCACTTCCTCACTTTCAATTACAATTTTGGAATATTTTGTTGTTTGCATTTAAGACATCATACGGAGATATTTAACACTTCATATCTAGTAGGTTAAATGACACTTTTAATGTACAGTTGGAAAAGTTTAGAAACACATAAAAACTAGGAAAAAATAATTCAATTGTTTGAATTTTTCTGCCTTATGTCCTATTTATGCATCAGTTTGAAACAGAGAAATCACATGTCCTTAAAAAGTTTTGATCATTTTGATAGTCGCTTTTTAATTTCTGGTAGAATATATTTCTGAAATTTTATGGCCAAAAGATGGAGTAGATATAGCTAAATTACAGAATTTAGCAAGTGTATCAAACAACGCATTAATCCTGAACTAAATTTACAGTGTCCATTCAACTAAACTATGAACACTGTTTACAACCATGGGAAAGGACCTCTTTCCAGTTAAATTTCTAAGGACCTCTTTCCAGTTAAATTTCTAAATATGGTCACATTTGGCCAGAGAAATGTTATAGGAGGGGAAGTTTAGTAACTAGTAAGTTTTCTGAGACCTCCAAAAAACATCCACACCTTCCAAGGTGTAGTGATTTGACCCTGGCTGGATGCCAGGGGCTCAGGAAGCCAATCTCTCACTCCCCTCTGCAAACTGAGGAGAGAGAATATAACGAAGGGCTTCATGAGTTGAAATAAAGACCATAAAAGATTTCTCTNTAAATACGTTATCCCAAAGGTGTTACTATCATTCCTGATTGGCTCACCCTTGTCCAGTGGCGGGTCCATCCTGGAGCCGCTGGAATTGCCTCTGCCGGACATCTGGGAATTTTCCAGCAGCTTCTCAAAGAATCCGCCCCTACAGCCCCACCCTGCTGCTACCAAAACCTGGCCACAGAAAACCCAATACACAAGGATTGAACTTCATGATTATGTTTCACTTCCAAATGTACCATTTCCATAAAGCCCCAGAATTTAGTCCATATTAAAAAATTTATACAAATTCATACTGATGCTCATTAAAAAAAAAAAAAAAAAGAAGCAGTCACCTCCTTCAATACTATCAAAAAGGGAAATTGCAAGGAGATTTATTTTTGGCATACATTCTCCATGTTTATACTGGATGAAAAATACATTATTTATACAAGCTTTATATTTTGAAATAACAGTTTCAATATTTTAAAACACTAACAAAATTAAAGATCATTAGTACTGCTTCAAATAAAGAGTTGAATTTCAGTTTAATGAGTTATGATGATTAAAAAAAATTCACTCTTTTTTTTTTTTAATTTTAAGAAGCAGACAGATATTCAATCCCAGATTTTAACTTGTTGGAGTTTTATTTTTTCAAAATTATATGACACCATAAATCACATATAAACCAAATATCTAAAGCATAAATCTACTGGTAGACGTTCTGGACAATGTAATTTCCTTCATTTAAGCATCACAGATTTAATCATGACTCTTTTACCAGAATTTTAGTTCTGATTTAAGTAGTGGTTGTCTAAATACATCTTCAATAAATTGTTGCAGAAATCTTGGTTTGAAGAAATGTAGAAAGATGAAGAAAGAAGAAAAGGAAGGAAGGAAGGAAGGAAGGAAGGAAGGAAGGAAGGAAGGAAGGATCCATGGGGAATTGTAGTGGACTATGAGGCTAAATCTCATCAGAGAAAGTTTTATTCCCGAAGGGAGTTGCATTAAAAGGGAATAATTGACTACAGAACACAAAGAACCGATTCATATTCTTTGAAGTCAAATCAAATTCCTCATCCTGAAAACTTCCTTTCACAGATTAAGGGACAAGTTTTCTTCTTCATTCTGTGAAGCACAATAAATTACCCTCTTACGAGTGAGAGGAAAACCCATCTACAGCCATTTGATTCTTAGATCAAGGAAGCAGAATATTTTTATATTCATTGATTATTCTGCTCACCGTTTCACTGTAGGAAACTTTTATATGGCAATTCCTAATCTCTGTTTTTTAGCATATTTATTCCTATATTCTCAAAAAAGAATTTTTACTCATTCACATAACACCTCAAGGAATGTGACCACTAGGGTTAGTTAGGTCTGGGTCTTTTTCACTCTCTCTTCTGATAAGAAAATTGTAATTTTTTAAATGACTCATTTATATGGAGGCAATTTGTTTCTAAGAACAACAGAAGGAATGCAGAAGTGCACTTTACATCCAGAGTGGAAAGTATTATGATTTATACAATGGCTCTTTCTTATTTCAGAAATTTGTTCTGCAATCACAGTTTGGAGGCTTACAAAAAAAATTCTCCTATCTTCAGTACAATAAACACTTTGCAGTATGACTTCTGTCTTCACTGAGGACAGTTCCTTCTTTCATAAAAAGTCTTTTCACTAATTGTTTCAAGATAGTTATTAGTCCTTAGTATGCCTTTCCAGAATTTATGAAGTGAGATTCAAATGTCTGAACTTGATGGAAGAAAACAGAGTAAAGAAGAGAGGACCCAAATATTTTCCTTCCAACAACAAAGGAATAGATGGGGAAGTGGTGGTAATCTTTCACTATGACCATAGATGGGTATATATAGCCAGTAACTATCAAAATGGAGTTGGTTATATATTCTTGAAATAAGGGAGGGTCGTACCCACTTTAACCTTTCACAGTTTACTGCACTGATTTCAACCAGACATCCATGTTATGGGATTCTGCTCTCTGTTCAAGCATGTCAAAATCTGGGCCAACACATCACAAGGAATGAAAGGAGAGACAGCTGTCTTGAGTAAAGCCAGAACAACATTACTGAGCTCAAGACTTTGGGAAATTCAGTCCTTTTCCTACTGTTTGTGTGGCCTTTGATGATGCAGATTCACCTTTGCAAAAGACATTTTGCAGCAGATGATTCAGATCGCTGTCCTTTAAATCCAGACATTACAACCAGCTGGAAGTCTGCAATGACCTCTTCCATGGCAGAGAAGAATAAATCAGTGACAAAGTGCTAGTATCATTGAAAGAACAAAAGAGATCCCTCCCACCTGGAGCCTGTGAGTATTTTAACCTCTTTAGATGAGATCCTTGTTACATGGTCCTCTAAAAAGTTAGACATCTAAGTCTAAGCTAGCCATTTATGATTCTTTAAGAGTCAAGACAAATTAACACAACACTCCAAAAGGGCAGCTCACCTCATCCTAAAATAGCCTTTGGGAATGAGTCAGCAGTACTGCCCTCTGAATTACCCATATCTGTCCTTGGGCTACCATGGATGATGAGGGCACCCCATACCTGAAAGTTTGGGTTGTAAACTGAATTTACATATGAGGACTCCCACTTTCTTTATGATATTCCAGTTTTCATTCCCGTAGAATATGCATCAAAGACAAGGAATGATGAAGGCCACCTATTCAATTCTTACTTCTTGTGAGTACTTGGCTAGGTAACATAATCACAATATGAGTTGAGGACTGATTTGAATGGAGAAAAGACTTATGTTGGTCACCTTAGTTATTAGGGAAAAAATATTCCATAAACATAAACCAGTACTATCAATCTCACTTTTATGTCCACACACACACACACACACATACACACACACACACACACACACACACACAAAGAAAAGGAAACAAGGTAAATTTGGTCTCAATTTACGTAGATGGATAATAAGACTTTCAATTATTGTTCCATTATTTGTTAGTATGTGGATGAAAGATTAGGTGACAATATGCAAAATATATTTTCTGCATATTATAATATTTAGTAATGTCATTTGATTTTTTATATGTTTCATTAAATTGTTTTGTGGCTTTATTATCTACCCAGATGCACAGCTCAGAAATACAATTATTCAGATTTAGAAGCAATAAAATTTGGCATGCATTTACTTGTATTCAGAATTCCTGCACGTTAAAGAGAAATTACTGCATTCTCCCCACATAGCTCTGTTCTCATGCCTTCGCCGAACCATTCATTAGACGGAGCACATTATAGAAAATACACCATTTATGTTAAGGAACCTTCTGATAACAGATGTATTTGTACAAAGCAAATATTTCAATATATCATAGCATTTTGATCATGACTATAATAGAAGAAAACCTATACACATTTTGTGTAATGCGTATCTCTGTTATATGGTTATTGAGGGGGGGAAATGAGTGTTATAGATTACATGTTGTAAGAAAAGGCACCTGCAGACAGAGGTTGACAATCGTTTGAAAACATTATTGAATACAATACAAATTGTTCCATTTTATAATACATGTTTTGAGGTTGCATTAGAAGACATGTCTCCTAGCTAAAGCACAGGGAGTTTTCCTATAGGCAAGTTGTTCCAGCTTGCCTTTGCTACATTTCATAAATCAAGCACTCAAATACACAACACAATGTCCCAAAGTCTTCCCCTGTCCCCTGTAGTTGTGACTGAGTTGGTTGCTGATGGATAGCAGGGCAGAGAGTAAGTCAGTGGTCATGTCCTAACGGGAGGTTTCAGCAAGGGTGTCCACTCTGCTCTGTGAGGCCACACACAGGACCTTGGGTCTCTGCTTCTACCTAAAGCAATGATCCCAGATGCTTTTGTATGTTTTTTTGTAAAAGCATTCCAGATTGATACTGTCTGTAGGACTGACTTACTGCACTGAGGTGAGCTGTAGCTGCTTAGGAATATACGAGTAAATACACTAAGCAGAGGGTATTACGGCTCAGTATGTACCCCTTTTACTCTACCATCCAAAAGGAACTGAAATTCCACCATTGAGTAAGTGCTTCCCTGCACCAATGTGTTTCTTCTCACAATATCTCCACAACCTAGCAGAAGAGAACTAATAAACACTGGAATACCATAGACATTTGCTGCCCAGAGGAAAATGAGAGAATGCTCAAGGATGCCTGTCCACTCTGACAGTCCCTGACTACTTGTTCTATACTGGATCAGATCACTCTGCCTACTCTTTGCTCACTCTCTCTGTCAGCACTGCTCTGAGGGACCAAACCCAACATTTTACATTTTAGGGGGTTCCCAAAGGCACTGTCATGGGCTACACTGAGGAGCCCCAGGTCTTTGGTCCTTTGTTTGTTCTGTCATGATTGTAACATACTGCAGATGGATACCCTGAAGTTCCACGTCTCTTCTGGACTCATCTGTCTCCCATTTCTGCCTATCCAGGTAAAGTTTGTTTTGTAAGACTGTGTAAAGGGAGAATCAAGGACTACCTGTGCTGCGGTAATTTAAGCTTTGGCTAACTGCGTCACAACACAGCCATCTGTGATGGCTGTCCCTAGTGATGTGGGAGGTCTACAGAGCGTCAGAAACTGAGGATACAGAACTGTTCCTTTTTTTCTGTGATTTGCTTCTGAAAGCAGAGGGCTGTAAGCAATAATATTGATCTGAATATCTCTACTTTACAAAAGCCACAGATATTGTTCTTTTCTTTTCCTGTTGGAATTATTAAAATGTAGAATAGCATTTTATTTTTTAAATTAATAACTTATGCTTCAGTGTTTCTGATTATAGTGTAAGAGCTTTATTACATGAATGAATTCAGTATAATCTTTTTTGCCTAAATTTACACACGTAATGTAGATAGCTTCACTTTCCATTTCTGCAGAGGTGTAGAATTTTGTTCTTTTGTCCTAATGGATAGAATTTCAGGCAATTATGTTGTTTATATTTCATAGACCAAACTCTATTTATTTTTTTATGTTAATTTCAAATAACTCTATTGACTTCAACACAGTTACCCTAGATTTACATTACTGTAAATGGTAGTACATGTTGGTCCTTAAATGACTATGGGGATTTTGGATTACCCAATGGATTTGGAAAACCACATTCAATAATTTTGCTAAAAATGTCTTTATTCCTGAGGCCATTTAATATTTATGCACTTGTTTCAAGCTTGTTTCTAAAGAGTACAATGATTTATTATGAACTGACACTTGCACAGAAACCTATAATAAAACAGCTATTTAGTCTTGCTTATGTTTACCACAAAATCAGTTCAAGGCATCTGAGAATCCTCCTTGGTTAAAATAAAGTATATTCAATATAATAGAGAATTCTGAGTTGATATAACTCACAAGCTTGTAGGACAGACAGCTAGGTGCCCTGGTTTAACAGATGCCAGGAGAAACTCTTTGTCTGTCATATTTTCTCTTTTTCAGGGCTTCTTTTCTCCTCTTTTCATCCAGATACATTATCTTTGGAACTGAGGAGAAGTCTTACCAACAGTGAAGAAGCAGCAATCTCTTTCTGTCTTTCTTGGCATACAGCTGAGTTATTTTACTTGAGGGGTAATGTTCTGTGTGTTTCTAAAGTGTAAGATAAACAGATTCCTCTCATTTATGTATGCTTTTCAATTTGTACATTATAATCTTTCAATTATAATTTGGGAAAAAAATCTGAATAGCTCTTCAAACCGAGTCACCTCTTTGAACACTTCTGCAGTTTCCTTGCACAAGTACATTGTCTCGTGGGAGAAGAAGCCTATGCTGAGGTCAGTGAATAGTCTCCTACTTACACTGGATAACTGAGTGAGGGCTGAATGACACACTTAACAGAGCCAGGGGTAGAAAACAGAAAGATTTAGAAATATTTTATTTTATTCTATTTTTATTTTATTTTAAAGACTCTGGATCTAAATTCTGTAGATTCAGAAAAATATCCTATTAATCATTAACATTTAAACTGAAGACACTGAAACACAAGAGATCTCAGACTTCGAATGTCTTTCCCTTCTGATGAATTATGCTTTTTAGTAACTACAAATGCCTTTCATTTAATTTTTCTCTATATTTTATCTACCCTGTTCTGTTCTCCACCAAGAAATAAACACTAGTCAGTCCATCTACAAGAGGAAAAAAATGTCTGAAATAGAGGTCTGATGCATATCAGCTGCTGTTATTCTTGTTACAAGTCAAAAGAATACCATGTCCCTGAGTTTGCTTAAACTCATAAGATCTCATGCTCAGAGAGATACAGCTGGGGTTTTCAAAGCCACATCATGGAATAAGCCCTGTCACTGCAGGAGGAGAAACATTGTACGAATCATCAGCACCTGCATTATGTATAACTACTTCCTTCCCTTGGATGACAGCAACAAGATCAAAACTGGTTCAGCTTTCAGAGAGTGTTGTGGTTCAGCCATAGGTATTCGAGACAGAGCAAAATCATGGGGAGAAAGTCTCCACCATCAGTCTGTGCAGTAAGGCCACAGGGCCATAAGTTTGAAGCCTATATATGTATACACGTAAGTATTTCTGAGTTTCTCTACTGCTGAGAAGGGAGAATTAGAAGAGATCTGTATGTATGGTTAACCAGCACAACTTGCTAATGGGAAGTACAAACCTTGCAATATATATATGTGTGAACTACACATTTTATTTTTCATCATGTAAGCATTTAAAACAAACAGTAAAAAACAAAAGCAAAAGCAGTAAGCAGTAAAAAGCAAGTATTGTATCATCCTTTCCTAGAATTTTTCAACTTTGCATGACATCACAGAAGCAAAAGATTTATCATTTGGCAGAAATGTTTGGTATGTGGCAATTGTTACTTCCTTGGAAAAAAGAAATAAAAAACAAAAACATAGGGGACTGAAAAAACTTTGGAAATACATGAAGGAATGGGGAAGTTTTCAGGACAGAAGTGAACTTGAATGATACTGCAATCCTCAGAAAACAGAGCTTTTTGTTAAAGAAGAAGCTAAAAGAAAAGCTGATGTAGCCTTATTAGCATGAGACTGCTCAAGTGATTAAAGAAGCAAATGGGGATACTGGGAGAATGAAATACCTTTTGGTTATAGGTGTTTCCAAACTGAACAGGGATGCAAAAATAAAATGTCTTCTCATATCCTTGAAGAGGGAAATATAATTAAAGTAGGGAAAAAGAAAGGTCAAGATTAATGCTAAATGTTTTCTGCTTAAGATGACAGAACTTCAACATGTGCTTCTAGAATACCCTACATCTCTCCATATTCAGGATATTTTTTGAAGGCATCATTTCCAGTCTGATATTTAAGTTGGTTTCAACCCTTGGCAGAGTTCCCTACAAGAAAGCTACACCATGGACAGAAGAGAGGTCTGCATAGCTAGTTGTGACAGCTCTGTCATGGGGCAATAGAACACCACAACTGAAGGCTTTTGGCAGCCTCAAACAATTATGGACATGAAAACAAATGCATGATTTCATTCAGCATGTGTTTAACTCAATTGCATAAGTCATCACTAGTTATTCTGCAGCAAAAAGAAAGGGAAAATGCATAGTCATACAATACAGAAAACTGGCCAGCAGTCTGGCTATCTAAACCAGTGTCAGACAGAGAAGCCACCTGGATGCTAATGTGCTGCAAGTCTCAGTGAAGAACTGCATACTCTCAGGCACATAGTGTGACTCTTCAGGATGGTCCTGTGCAGGGTTCAGTTGGACTCAGATAATCCTTGTGGGTCCCTTCCAATACAGCATATTCTGTGATTCTGTAATTTAGAAGGGCCCAGCTATAAGGTGCTCTAAGTGTGAAAGGCAGCTGCTCAGGGAGGACATCATTAATGACCTTTTAGAGCAGCATGTTGAAAACCAAAATTGAGGAGCACAAAGTTTATCCCGCTGAAGTATCTACATAGAGAATTAGGCTTTAGTTTTTGCATAAAGATGTAACACATAGCATGTACTTACTTATAAAGGCACCCACTGTCCATCTTGATCATAAATCACATGCAACCATATCATGACCTCCTATCATCATGCCAGAAATACGTTTTCGTTTGGTTTTATATGATTTGCAAGTTAAAACTAAACTCCACATATAGCTAAAATTTTCAGTCCCTCTCTCTGGAACATCTACTAGAAGTGTGAAGGAACACGATGCAGAGGTTTTCTCTGAGTTTCTCTGAGTTCTTTGATTTAGTACAAAAAAGTGTGTGAAAAAATTCATAATGAACTTGTTAAATAACAACTCTGAAAGAGAAGCTGCACATTTCTGGAGCTAAAACATAATATCCCAGTCCTGGTGAGACAGTACCAGGGTGACCTATGTAACTGTGCTGCCTGGTGGCCAGCATGTAGGATAGAAATAACTAGCCCAGACTGTTTTTATTTCTTCTCCTTTCTGGGTGCACGCAGACATTGCATCCAATTCTGGCCAGTTATGAATTGAAAGGCCTAAGAAAAAGATGAAAGACATATTTAGGAAAAAAAATAAAAAAGCTAGTAAAATATAAATTGACATTTAAGAAGTTGTCAAGAATTGCTATACATGTCACAACTATAAATCCAGTCCAAGTCAAAAAAAACCGCAATGTCAGTGACTCAGGTTAAAAAAAAAAAGGCCCTCTGGAGCAATGCTGACATAGGTCTGATTGTGCTGAAAGGGGAAAAAATGTACTTATTCTAGAATATTATTCTCACTCCCTGAGAGCTTACTAGGAGACACTATGGCTAAAGAACTAATCAGGCATGCCAAATCTATTTTTGCTAAGTATAGTATAGAGTGGGCTACAGTTTAGTAATTTACTAATGGGAATTAGTTGTCTCAAGCAGTAAAGAGGCCCCAAGTGTCCATCCTGTGGTTTAATGAAGTTGCCTCCTTAGAACTACAGACTCATATAGGTTTTTTAATTGAAAAACACCTTTAGGAACATGCCAAGTCCACCGCTAAACGATGTATCTAAGTGTCACATCTACATCTATTAAACAACTACAGGGATAGTGACTCTACCACTTCCCTGGGCACCCTATTCCAAAGCTTGACAGCCCTTTCTGTAAAGAAATTTTTCCTAATATTTAATCTAAACCTCCCCTTGCACAACCTGGAGGCATTTCCTCTCATCCTGTTGCTTGTTACTTGGTAGAAGATATAAAACTCCACTTACCTACAGCATCCTTTCAGGTGCTTTAAGAGACACATAATGTTCCCCCAAGCCTCCTTTTCATCAAGTTAAACAATCTCAGTTCCCTCAGCTGTTCTGCATCAGACTTGTGCTGCAGACCCTTCCCCAGCTCTGTTGTCCTTCCCAGCAGGCTTTCAATGTCTCCTTTATTGTGAGGGGCCAAGAACTTAATACAAGATTCAAGGTGCAGCTTCATCAGTGCCCAGTACGAGGGGACAGTCACTGCCCTGGTCCTGCCAGCTGCACTGTTGCTGACACAGGCCACTGTGCCATTGGTCTTCTTGCCCACCTGGACACACTCTGGTTCATGTTCAGCTACAGCCAACCAGCACCACCAGGGCTCTTCCTGCAGGGAAGCTTTCCAGACACTGCCCCAGCCTGGAGCACTGGAGGGCATTGCTGTGACCCAAGGCCAGGACCTGGCACTTGGTCTTGCTGAAACTCAAACAATTGCCCTTTGCCCATCAATCTAGCCTGTACAAATCCCTCTACAAAGCCTTTCTACTCTGCAGCAGATTATTGTTTCCACCGTTCTCAGTGCTATCTGCAAACTGAATGAGAATGTGCTTGATATTCTCACCCAGATCATGGATAAAGATATTAAACAGTGCTGACCCTGAGGGAACACCACTAATGCACATGGTGGCAGCCGGTTCCCACAGCTCTAAGATTTCCTTCTTGAAGCATGTCCAGCCTTCCTAGACCTTCAGGACTACCTCCCAGGGACTCTCTCAACCAGCCCCCATCCTGCCAAAGTCTGCCCTCCAGAAGTCCAAGGAGCCAGTGTTGCTGACACCTCTTCTCCAAAAATCAAAAACTCTGTCATTTCATGATTGCTGTCCCCAAGGCACAGCAAACATTCAAAAATCACATCACTCTGGCTGCCTAACCTACCTAATGGCCTGTTATGAGGAAGTTACTATATCAGTGGACAAGGGAAGATAGATATCATTTATCTGGACTTCTGTAAAGCCTTTGACATGGACACCAACAATATCTTTCTCTCTAAATTGAGATGGATNTGTCCCCAAGGCACAGCAAACATTCAAAAATCACATCACTCTGGCTGCCTAACCTACCTAATGGCCTGTTATGAGGAAGTTACTATATCAGTGGACAAGGGAAGATAGATATCATTTATCTGGACTTCTGTAAAGCCTTTGACATGGACACCAACAATATCTTTCTCTCTAAATTGAGATGGATTTGATAAGTGAACTGTTAGATGGAAAATTAATTGGATGGACTGTTACACTATTGCTACAAGATGAACTCAAAGCTTTGACCCAGTCCCAGATATTTGACATCCCTGACATAAGTGAAACCTGGTGCGATAAGTCTTGAGATTGGAGTGCCTTGTTGGAAGATTAGAGGCTCTTTTGGAGGGATAGACAGGACAGAAGAGACAGAGGTGTAGCACTGTGTATAATGGAAGCACTGGAATATATATATAGCTCACAGATGGTGATGGCACAGTTGAGAGCCTCTGGGTAAGAATCAAGGCACAAACTAGTAATATGGATGTCATTGTGGGAGTCCACTATAGACTACCAAGCCAGGACAATGTCTGTGGGATCTACAAGAGGTTTAACAAGACAAGGACCAGGAGCTGTACCTGGATTGAGGCAACCCCTCGTATCAGCCTAGGCTGGGGGATGGATAGCTCAAGAGCAACCCTGCTGAGAAGGACTTTGGGGTGCTGGTGGATGAGAGGCTGGACATGATCGGGTCATGTGCACTCACAACCCAGAAAGCCGAACATGTCCTGAGCTGGATCCAGAGAAGCATGGGCAGCAGGTCAAGGCAGGGCCTTTATTCTGCCTCTCTGCTCCATTCTACTGAGACCCAGCTGGAGCATTGCATCCAGCTAGGGGATCCTCAAGACAGGAAGGACATTGACCTGTTGGAGAGATTTCAGAGGTGGCCAGTGAGATTATCGTAGGGATAGAGAACCTCTCCCAGGAGGAAAAGCTGGGATTTTTCAGTATGGAGAGAAGGCTTTGGCATGATCTAATTGTGGCCTGCCAGTACCTGAAGGGAACCTTCAAAAAAGATGGAGAGGGACCTTTACAAGGACATGTAGTCAGATGACAAGAGGGAATGGATTCAAACTGAGAGTAGGTTTAGTTTAGATATTAGGAAGAAATTCTTTATTGTGATGGTGGTGGGACCCTGGCACAGGTTACCCAGAGAATTTGCAGCTGCCCTATCCCCAGGATAGATCAATGCCAGTTTGGATGGAGTTCTGAGCAAGCTGATCTAGTGGAAAATGTTCCTTGCCATGGCAGAAGGGTTGGAACCAGATAGTGTTTAAGGTCCCTTCCAGCTTATTCCATTCTATGATTCTGTGATCCTTTTTCCTTTATCAGGCAGTTTTGATGCAGGGCATAGTTCAGCTTAACCTCAGTGACATCTCATGGACCATCATCCTTTTTGTTGTCTGATTCCACTGGCAAAGTTTCACACCTATTGGCCCAGGGCACCTGGGGATGTGGAGCGGTCACTGCTATGCTAGGCAGGAACTCATCCTCATTGTTCTCTGTCCGTTAAGTCATTGTGTTCAATCAGGTAGGGAGAGGACAGGGCCATGTATCCTCTCTGTCAGGCCTGTCCCAGGGAAGGCAGGATGTGATTCTAGTCTCTCTCACATTCTCTATTACCTCTGCAATTACTCCTCTCCTCCTGTATTGCTTTCACTAACTAAAAGGAGTTTCTCTGCCTGGGTAACCTCCCTCTGATGTGAGAACAGGGCTCACTCTTCAGCTGGCACTGGGATGAGAGCATGTTCCCCACAGAGCTCTGCCTGGGCAGCTGCCTCAGTCACAGTGAGTGCAGAACTCATGGTGGTTGTGGCTTTCTGCCCTGTGGACACCGCTGCTCCCAGATGAGGCTTCAGTGCCCTTCTTGGATGTTCTTCTGCATGAAATGTCTCTCCAATTACGATGCCATACTGTGGCAACTGAGTCATGCCCCATTTTTCCACCCTGTTGGTGTCAGTTGCTAGTGCTCTCTAAGCTCTTTTTTCACAGGTTCAGGGGCTTGGCCACCATTGCCACTGGCCCCACTAGGCTCTGTCATCCACTGTCACATGATCTGTGGGCTACAAGCAGCTCTCTAAGCTCCTTTTGATCTTCCCCCAGTTCACGAAACACCTGGTGAGCACCACACTAGAGGACTCTGCTGCCAGTCCTGCCAGCATCAGATCTGCTAAGCTCAGCAACTTTGGGAAGACTAAGCAGGAGATGTATGAAGATGAAGAGGACAGGGAACAGAGGAGAAATAAAAGGAATATTTTTCCAAAAGTGTTTCACCAAACTTCACACAAGCACCAAACAGCAAAGCAAGGTGAACCCAAAAATGTAGCTTCCCCAGGACAGCTGGATCAGGGACCTCAAAGCAGTAATGGCACATGTTAAAGGAGCCAGTCAGTCCTGTATATGACAAAATACTGGCAAAAATAGCATTAGTGAACAAGCACAGTTTCTGAATACTAATGCAAGTCCCAATACTACTGATATCTCAGTAATTTAAGCAACTAGAGAGGCAACATTTAATTAAAAATAGTTAGTAAACTGAATATGATGGTTGCAGATATTTGTGACTGCATGCCATTTGCTTACCTTTTACAAATTTGGTTTTGCTTTGTTTTCTTTTGTCTAGAACAGTAAAAGCAGAACAAATGTAGAGAACTGCACCTTTCAATGGCAATCACAGGGGCTGATTTTTACCATCTTAGACACCAAAAATCAGAACCAAAATCTAAGTGAGGCAAGTTCCATTTCTGACTAGTAGAGAGACACAGAGAAACAGATACCTTCGTAGACTGCTTTTCCACATCACAAATCTGGTAACTAAGCTTAGGGAAAGTTTTTATCTCTGTGTCTCTACTTCTTCATGGGCTATACAGGGAACGTAGAGGGGAAGTCAGACTTAAGTGTCTAACTGTGTGACATTTAGAATCAGGGTTTAGAATCAGGGGCACTGAATCCTGTCCCCAGCCTCAAGGATGACACTTGACTAACAGTATCCATAGTACAGAGCTGTTTTCAACAGCCTTATGCCAGGACTTTGGTAGGAAAGCTTTTTACCACTTCACCTACATGCTACAAGAGTCTGCTCTATCACCCTTTTGCGACATTGGATCAGTTTCCTTGAGAGTCTCTACTACATTTAGTTTCAAGGTCCCAAGTTAATTTTCTTGCTACTTTCATTTCCACACCCCTCAGAGTCCTCCTTTGCAGCAGACCAAAACCTAAGGAACAAAACCAGGGACAGGACATCTGCATTTCCCTTGGGTTTCATCTGTTCCCTCATGCATGTGACTATTGGCTACAACTCTGTGCATATAAGATCAGATTGCTTTGCATAGTGTCTACCTCAGCATTAACACCCAGATCTGAGGCTTTTCATGTCCTCTAAAATGCCAACATCAGGGCACTCTCAAAATGCAACAGGGTGGCTGCTAGAACTGGAGAAAACAGCCTGGATTTCTGCATCCCATTTTGAATCTGGTCCATGGTAGATAGCAAACAAGCATTGCTACCATCTGATGGTTGCTTGAGGAAGTGAGTTTAGATGCTGCAAATGTTCATTTCAGAAAAAAACCACTGCTTCTGGTTGCATCAAGAAGCACTGTGCTGGCAGCTTTCTGGCTTGCAAAAAGAAAGCTTCGCAAACTTATGTTTTATTTCTAGCTCCTCTCACACAACTCTGAGGAAAACAGACAGCACAGATGAGTAGAACTGAAAACTGCAGTCTTTATATAATTAAATACTCATGCGAAGGACACAGGTGTAATTTTTAACTTTGACAGATATTTTGCTCCTAGGGAGTTTAAAAAAGCTTATATTAAAATGTTGTTTTAATAACAAAGTGAAAGGGTCATTTTTTTCATAAAACATTTTAATTTTGGGGGAGCAGGGGTGAAGCATAAAAAAGCTCTTTTATTTATTTCAAAAGTTGTTGTGTTTTTTTTTAATTGCCTTCTTTTTAAGTGTATGGATAGATCAGGAATTACTTTATAAGTGTTCAATATTTTGATAGCATGTCCTACATCATGAGAAACTGAGGCATTGAGATATTAAAGTTTAAAATCACAGGTACTGTATGAAAATGGCCTGTACCTGACCTTTCAATGTGGCTCACCTTACA
>VYZS01039669.1:226-12728 GCA_013400695.1 Neodrepanis coruscans | reverse complement strand
GATAATGACAGTGAGTGAGAAGGCTGGTAACAGGGCAGAGATAACAGGATTTATTGGAGAAATCAAATGTGAATTGAAACGTCTTTTTTTGCTACCAAATGAGTTAAAACAATAAAACAAAGGACACCAAACTAGGCCTTCAGAAAATCAAACTCCTGAGCCCAAGAAAATGGAAGAGAAAAAGAAGGAACAATAGTTAACAGACTTAAGAGAAAAAATAAAGAAATCAAAGCAAAACCAACTCACACCTTAGCAGGGGAGCAGGAGGATGAGATGAAATGATGAATGTTGAGCAGGAAAGAAGAAGTGGAGCAAATCCTTTTTCTTGGATTTAAGGCTAGACAGTGGGAAACAGGTAAATAACATATTGCCTAAACTTGAACTAGCTATGTTTCATTATTTGCATTTTTTCTTGACTACCATCATGTTGAAAGTAAAGAATGTGTATGACAATATCGTTCATGTGGTTGCTTAATGAGAAACCCAAAGAATAAAATCTAGCTTTCTTCTTCAGTTCCACATCTTGCAGACCACATGAATGCACTGGTTATAGAGCAAGAACAGCTTATTTCAGCTTCCTCAGCACACAGAGAAGATGGCAGGCTATTACATGGTCTTTGTATGTTTTTGTTGTTTAGTAAGTTGAAAAAAGTCTGTTTTCTCATAGACTGTTTTACAGAAGTGAATTGTTTGTTTCTTCTTCCAGAGGTGCAATATATGATGGTGATACTGGTTTTGTATTGAGAGTTATTTAAGCATAGTAATAAGGTGAATTGGAATAGAAAGAAAATAAATCCTTTTATTAATCCGGACATGTTGTTAATGAAAAAAAAATAAAGCAAAACAAACCCTAACAATAAACACTTCCTCACCCATGAGATTTCTTCAGGGCCTTCTTCACACTCATGTGACTGAGTTTTTTGGGGGGTTGGGATTTGGCAGATGGTTTGTGATTCTTTTTCCTGCTTTACCTGTTCATCTATTATAACTTCTTCTGGTTCTAGTGTTACAGGGAAGACACAAAACTGGAATCTAAAATGAGTCACCACATTCATTCAGATGGAGATTTTTTGCCAGCTGGGGGGGCAGGCATAGGAACACAGTCTAGAGATGATCAGTGATATTCCATGTGTAAGTATTTGGCCTTAAAAAAGACAATGGGTTTATATTGTTTCTTTGAAATACTCTGTGTGGGGGAGTGAAGTAAGGGAGAAATAAATCTGCTCATGATTCATTTCATCTAGTTCATGAAACACAAAACAAAGCGACCCACAGCCACGCCAGAGATTAGAACCAAGGAGTCAGTCCAAATCATCAGACTCCAGGTGTGAGACAACAGGCAATATTGCCTTGTCCTTTTACTGAGACTATTTCTCTGGCACCGCTCACTACTGCTGAACACACAAGGAGAAGGATAATAAAGAGCGCAATTGGAGGGAAATAATGAAGACTTGTGAGGTTTTGTTCAGTTGCAACAATCTCACATGTTTATTAATAGAAGGTCACCATGTATAAATATATAATTTTAGCTGGATATGGGCGGCATCTCTTTAATTATCTGAAGAAAGAGGGTATTCATTATGTAAATAGTAAAGGAACATCATTCAGCAGAAAAGCAACAGAAAATTTCAAGCAAAGAAAGGCATGAACTGATATTTTTCTCTGTCTCTTTTTTGTCATTATGAGTCATTTCTACAGAGTCTCTCTGTGTATGTGTAAGCGTGTATATATTTTTGCACATAAAACCATAATATCTGTATGACTTATATAAAATCATGTGTTTGCTTCCTTGGTAACTCTGAAGGCAGGCAAGAGCTGGAAATTCTGAAAAAAAAAAAATAAAATTAAGTGAAATGTATGCAGAGCTGACCCACCTCAGTGTGCAGTGACTGGGGGTAAAATAGAATTTTGTTCCACAAATTGAACCTCCTTTCATAGCCAATGTGTCCTAAAGTGTTTTACATACAGTACAATGAGAGTGATGCCGGGAGTAGAGGCAAACACAGCAGTCATTGTAGGCACAAAAATAGCTCACATGTAGCCTTCTATATTAGAATCTGTTTCAGCAGGAGAATGCTGGTCTTGGGAATATTATTAACTCTATATTCATCTGTTTTCTTGTTGCCCAGAATGCTGAACTTCCTCCTGGACAGCCTCTGAGAGGATGGCTTCAAGAGCATCACACCTTCTATCCTCTTTAAAAACCCCTGCTATTATTCTCACAAGTCCTCAGATTTCACAGTGTATTTATGACTGTACTGGTCTTCCCTTTCTTTTCCTCCATCTTGAACCTTGTCTGATTGAGTGTGTACTGGATTCCAAGCTCTTTTTTCAATGAGAATACTGGATAGAGATCCACAACAGCATTACATTCAGTCCCTTGCATTCGTTGTGTGCATTGAGCTGTATTGCAGGAAAGTGTTTTGTTGTTGTTGAGATTCCCAAGCACCTCAGTCTACAATCATGCAAATTATCTCCCAGGAAATTATTCTGTCTAGGGAAACTGCTATTTGTCATATGGTATTTACATACCATAGTCATCTTTCCTCTGTACATTTGTATTCTACTTTTGAACTTGGAACTGAAACGTTCCCACACAGTTTTAAGAATTTACTTGAGCTACTGACTAGTTGCCAGTCTTTTCATGTTATACTATGTGTTTGTTGAATGGATGAAAGCATCCCCATCGAGGAATATTTTAAGGAATAAAATGTCATCCAGAGATTCAGTTGGGGGTTCATCTCTTGTTTCTTGGGGTCTTGTATGGGCCCAAATCTATGTTCATCAATTTAGAAAAAAAAGGAATGGCTCTTAATTACTGAGTCTGTTACTCAGTGAAAATGGGAAACTGGAGGTCAGCACAGATAAGGTCCCTACTGGGAGCAACAAGAATGGAACTCGGTTCTTATTTACGTCACTCACTTCCAGCATAATGCAAGCATCAGAACCTTGGAAAGTCTACTGTGTGCTTTAGGGTTTGGTTTAAGCCAATATATATAAAGACTGTATCCAAACTGACTAGAAAATACTTATTTATTTTGTTCCTTTTACTGAATCCTCATTGTTCTAATTCTCTGATTGCTCAAACCAGGAGGATCTGAAAAAAGCACACAGTAGTTTCCATCCAGACTGCATGTTTCACTTTTCTTTCCATGGAAACCATGGCATGGGAGCCTTGACACAGTCCTGATGAATCTCATCCTGATATGAGCTCAGGGACACAGAAACACTATTGGGTCTACAAGCTGTTCTGTACTCAGTGAAGTCTGGGGACTAATGCTGCTCAGCCTGATCACAACTCGCATGTAAATCCATTTATAGCAGAATGTTTTCCAGTTATACAAGCTTAAGTATAAGAAGAATATGACCGTACTAATTTCACAAAGTAATTAAAAGTTGTATGTAGCAGAAATGTCCCAGAACCCTACAGTCAATATTAGGGTGCACACTGAGATTGTGTAGCTGATATACTGGTTTATCAGAAGGCACATTGCCCTCCTAGGCTCACCTGACATTACTGAGCTCTGATTTTCAAACCTTCAATATGTTCCATGGCAAGTATAGCAAAATCAAATGAGATACGGTTGCTGGGGATGACTTGGTATATAATCTGCTGCTGACCAAGTTGGGTGCTTTGAAAAAAAGGAAAGGGGATATAACAGCCAAAAGAGTTCTTTAAAATGTATACTTACGAATTTCATGTGTATATTCATAAGGTAATAATATAAAATTATTTGAAACTTTCAGTGCTTAGAAACACTTGAGATGAATCTTAGTGCTTTGAGACTAAGGAGCATGGCAGGGAATATGGTGTCTTTGGGTCTTATGTGCTTATGTACAGGTTTTGCCATCACTTTGTTCTTATTTTCATGAAAAGTAGAAGAGAAGACTTGAACAACAGCAAGGTTTCTTTTTTAATTGTTTGTAATGAAAGAGCAGATCCTTATCCGAAATGGAATAAGACATTTTATATCAATCATTAAAACAGAATTCATGTTTACATGAAAGAGCTCTTGCTTTTGGATTAAAAAGCTGTGGTGTTTCTGGGATGGGCTGTGAAAACTGATCTGGATTTTCTGTAGACTTCAGGAGAGGCAAAGATAGAGGGAACTGATGTCCTTTGGGCAGCACCACTTGCTCCTTTGGTAACAGTCATCAAAAATTGTACCTACGTCTTCAATTTAGCACATACTATCTAGGATTCTGAAACCCAGATCTGTCCACTTTCTGTCATGGAAACTCACAAGCCACCAGCAAAGCGTTTGCCTCAATTTGACCTCTTGAGGTGACTGTGGAAGACAATCAAGCTTTCAGGCTCTTACAGTCTGATTGTACCACATGTTAGAAGGACAGTCTTCCTCGGACTTGAGGTTCATGTGATATATGGAGTCACAGAAATTCAACTGATTCATCTGTGTGCATGGAAAAAAAAATCACCTAGAGATAGACATTTCTTGGCTAAAAATATTCCACTTTATAACAACTGAACCCCAAAGTTACTGAATATGTTGTTTTGTGCAGTGCTGTAATGTTTTTCAGCCACGGAAAATCTTCAAAGTAGCTGGTTTCCCCACGTCCTCATCCTAGCTCTTCAAGGGATCAGAATTATCTCAGACATTCATTACCAAGGAAGCTCCTCTCCCCGCTGATATCATAGGCAAGAATAAAAGTGCTCATGGCTGGCATTGGCTGATGAAAGGATGGTATAGCTTTACCCTTCTGCAGCACTCTGTGGGGTTTTGGTTCTCTTACATTCACACTGCAAGAAAACAGACAGCATGCTCTCCTTTGGTTAGTTAGTTGCACATTTCCTATAGTTAAAACCAAGAAGAAGGTTAGTATTTCCTTTCTTCTGCACAGACTGGGAAGAAGACCAGGCCTTTTCTATTCAAAATCAATTGCCCCTGGAAAGCAAGGTTTGTTTATGTCAGTCTGAGACCCAGCAGGGCTCTTTGTCTCTTCTTAGTGCATCTCTGGCTACGCACCAGAAGAAGCACAACATGAATCAACATATAGAAACAGAACTACAGTACAGAAACTCTCCCATTTTGACTCTGAATTTCCAGCTGATCCTGTTTTGGATACCCATATTTCATTTCATTTGTTCCATGTGTTTGAGATGATTTGCTGTTTAATCTGATTTGGAGACCTTCCAGTTAGTCCATGGGAAGAAGTTTAAACTCATATTTAAGTTTGTCCCACTACTTTACACCAAAAAAAGTGCTGACTTCCAACTGTATGTGAAGCTAATGCTGGCATATCCTAAGTTACAATGTCAAAACATGCATATAAATACATGTTCAAACTTCTCTGTTCATCTTATGTACTTCTTTGGTGTAGATAAATTTACAAAGGTCATGATACCTTTACAGTCATTCCATTATTTCTTGACACAACATAATAAATGATAACATAAGAAGGCTTCCACAAGGAGCCACCTAGATGGAGCTGGAACCTTTTGTTCAGACTCCTAGACTAATTCATAATTGTGGGATTATGGCAATATCCAGAGTCTTGTTACTCCACTAAGGACTCTGGAAGTGCCTGTGTACTTTTTGCCGTTTCTCCCCATGCATGACCTCTTTGACTTTCTGCTTTTACTCCTCCAAGCTCTTGATTCTAGTTTCCTTAAGTGCCTGCTGAGGGTTTCTTCAGAAAGGCATCAGTTGTTTTACCTACACAATTCTTTTCTGATAATCTCTGCATTTCTTATCCCAGCCCATTTCGTCCTCAAGACATCTCTAGTCNTTTGTGCTTTCTGCATTTCTTATCCCAGCCCATTTCGTCCTCAAGACATCTCTAGTCTTCCAGGAAACTGTAGTTCTTTTACCTTCTTCTGCCTTCACCATGAGTTAGAGCTTTCCCTTCACCCCTGCATTCCCTTGCAATTTCTCTCTCTCTCTCCACCTTACCCCCTCCCTTTTTTGACCTTTTCTAAGCATTTTTCTCATCTACTGCCTCCTAGAGATCTGGCACTTCTGCCTTCCAAATTCAAATCTACCATTTTCTCTTCAGCTAAAGGTCTGGATGGATGAACAGCCTTCAATAATGCCTATCTTTCAGTATCAACTGCAGAAGTAACTGAGGCTCCTAAATTAAACGGATACATGCAGAAAGCACAAAAGATGAAAAATTGTCTGTTCTAATTTCAGGCCCAGCACAACCCACCAGCTGAAAATACAGGAAAAGACCTCTTCACCCTCCTATTGCAGTCAATGGAACAAATAGAGTCTGAATTTTTGTATTACACTGTCAATTGTACTATAACTATTACTTTTAGATCATGGGAAGGTACATGCAATGCACAGTTTTCCTGAGAAATGAGGATGTCTGAGAGAAAACAAGCTCCCAGGTGGAAAAGTCATTTTGAAATGATGAAGACCCTACACTTTCCTAGCAAATGGACACTGGGGTGTGCACACAGCAGCCAGACGACCTCATGTATTTGTTCCATAGACTTATCGATATGGGCTTGGCTCAACAGCTAACTAGAATCATGAGTCTTCTTTCCCTTCGCTGTTGAAGCCTTGGGCAGTTTGAATATCCTTTCTTATTTTTTTTAGTCTCCATATGAGTGCCTGGCCTTTAGAATACAGACACTGTATAGGCAATTTACTATCCTGGACACAAACAGACAGTAAAAAAAAAAAAAAACCCACCAAAATATAAGTTTAAAAAGGGTATCAGAACAGATCTAAATTTTATTATATTCATAAATTCTAGGAAAGATTCAGAAAGCTTATGAGAAGCATTTTTGCACATTTGGCTATAGAGCACCCTCCTTCTCTGTCTACAGTGTGTCCACACATGTGCATGTGGATGCACTCATACGTGGGTTCAGAGCCCCAGAACACAAACACACACACGCTGTCCGTGCTTGGTCCTCTGCCATGCTTCTGCGTTAGAATGAGGTATACAAAATCAGCAGCATTAATACTGGACCCGGACTGTCATTCCCTCTGGCTACTTGGAGAATAAAATAGAAGCAAGAGTGGGTTTTGTAAAACAAGTATTCATTCATGCACACAAATATAGTATTGAGACTACAATGTGCATCGCTCAAAGTGAGACTGGGCATAGCATCAGAAGTAAAACATGCCACAGGATATCATGATGTTCTAAATCTGAGCACTGACTTTGCCATTTTCTCCCCTGAGGCTGTAAAGGCCCATGTGAAAAGTGACCAGTGACTTGGGATACTAACGTCACACACCTAATCTCCACGCTTCATTCTCTCCAAAGTTCAGCAAGCAGCTGGGTGCCCAAATACGAATTAGCTGTTTAAAGCCTTTTTTCAGAGTTAGGCCTGTTTTTCAAGTATAGGCACTGACTGTGACTACAAATCCGAGAGGACAATACTCTCCAAAAGCTGTCTTAAAATCCATCGTTAACCCCCAATTCTCAAACTGGATATATGAAAAAATATATGATATATGGAAAAAAAAAAAAAAAGATGTTTTTATTTTTTTCCCTTCTACACAAGCTCTAATTAAAAGGAAATTATTCTGGTTGCAAAGACAAGCACTTAAATATTAAGAGCTCCCAGAATTGAGGTTACGTGCACAACCTGGATTTTCCTTTGTTGTACAGATGCATTCTAATTCAGACTTTAATTACATGATCATTCACAGAGTAGATGGCACGTGCAGTGCTGTTTGTTGACTGTAGAGGACTGAGGGACTCTGCCTCACATTTCAAGAACACTACAAAGTGGACTTTTAGGTGTATATATTCTCTCAGGCAACACCTCCTGTTCTTTTAACTCATCCCCTATTCAGATCCATCCCTTCTCACTCTGTATTTCCTCTCTCTGTTCCAATCCCATATCCAATTTCACTTTTTGGCTTTTTCTCAGTTTATCTCCTTTATCTTGCCTCAGCCTTTCAATGGCCAATTCCTGAATTTACCAGCGCCAGAGCTCTCGGGACCTCTGTGTTTTTTACCAGAGTTTATTTTCAAATGTTTTCTTATATTGCATTCTGTATATTAACCCCTCTCTTTTTCCTGTCATTGTATCATGGACAATTGCCCTTTAGATTTATCTCTGCTTCCATTTCTCTCCATTTTCTCAGATTCTTCATACTGAGAAGCAGAATGCTGTGTCTCAGCACAACCTTTCTTCCAAACCTCTCTGTGGCTAACTGGGTCAATGTAAATAAATAACTGGAGAATTCTTTAACCCTGGGTCCAAATGGCATGGCACCAAGTACCCATATGGCTAAATGCTATTTTCCATAAAAAACACATTATCCTTCTCTGTAGTGCCTATTGAAAACACCATAGTGATCTGCGATGACCTCCAGGGTACACCCAGAAGGTGCCTGGGAGGCTGATAAGGACCAAACCCACGTCAAATACTGTCCCAAGATTTAGGCAATTAATACTTTTCTTAAACTTATGCTCTGAATCTGATTTATTTCCTGGTAGGGAAATTATCTTTAAGAGTGAACCTCAGTCTGTTCCCCATTTGTGTCTCTTCTGAATCCATCACAGTGATACTCCAACCTCCTTGTCTTTCCAGCTTGCCTGAATTTCCCCCCAGCTGTTTCTTTTTAGTTTCTGCTTTATTCTCACTGTTGGATCTCCCTGTCAGTCTCTGAAAGCACAGGGAAAACAGACTCCCTGCTTTTGTCTCAGGTATCCAGACTCCGATTTTTCCAGGCCTGTCCCAATCCTGTGCTGCAGTGACAGGAATAACTCTTATCTGCTTGTAGCAAGCCCAGCAAGAGCCTAAGTCACTGGGGAATCTGGTTTTGGAAATCTGAATCTCTCGTGAACATGTGAGAACTGCCATTTTCCCAAGGCTTTTAATTGGCCGCTTTGGGGCAGATTTTCCCAGAGATAGCAAAAAAAACTTGAGAAAGAGCTTCACCTCCTGACAGCTCTTAGTATCGTGCTGTAAAGCATGGGGACAGCAGAGCTTTACAAAGCATCTCATTTGACTCAGTTCAAACCAGCCCAGTTCTCCTATGGGTCAGCGACTGACAAATAGCTCTAGATGAAATTTTCGAGAAATAACAAGAGAATTTGAACTGAATGCTGGTGCCCAACTTAGAGTTTCAGTTAAAACATATGAAGTTTATCAAAACTGAACAGGATTTTATTATAGGAAGACTCAGGCAACCTTTGTAATTGGTAAAGTTACCAGATCCTATTAAATTGTAATTTCCCTTCCTCACAGGGGCGCTGTGAGCATTAATTTGTTAATGATTGCACAATTATTTGATGATGAAAAGGACCATATTAACACGAAGTATTATTGTCCCTACAATGCAAGCTTGCCTGCTTTCATTACTCATTATGTACAGGGACATACCTATTATGAAAAAGGATGGAGAGATAATAAACTTGATATTCTTTTCAAAGGACTAATACAACATGTTTACAGTGTTCACAGCATGGGTAATAGGAATATTCTGGAGACCTCTGCTTAAATAGCAGAATCCATTGGGTGGAATGTAATGATGTGTATGCATGTGTCTGCACAAATCCTGTGTCTAAACATACATGCAAACACATGCATAAACACTCTCTTCTGTTTTTTCTGTCCTCTATTAACCGTGTTTTCTGTGCAGCCTTCACTTTGCCACCTCAAATTCATTAGTGTTACTTAATAACAAAATGCCTTCATAAACAATTTTTTCCGTAACAGGGATACATTTTGCTGCCTACATTTACTACAGTCCTGTGCTAAACTCCTTTGGATACAAGTAATTTTTCATTTTTCTCCACAGTCAACCTTCTTGGTTCTAACTAAGGCAGAGGAAAAAAAAAAAAATAACACACAGAAAGAAACAAACAAAACCCAACCCACACTGATTCACACACTAATTCAGGGACCAATCTTGCAAATATTCACATGGGTAATCCTTCCTCAGATGAATAATCCCTTTGACCACAGCAGACTGATTAACAACAGTGCAGATTAAGGTTTTCGGGATCGGGCCCATCCCCTGGTGCTTGGGTTCTCACCCAGAACTTTAGTGGATGATGGTCCCTGTCCTTTTGCTGGATGTATTAGAGGCCCAAATGCAGCTTTCAATTATTTCATTTGATTACGTAGCTAATATGTCCTGATCCTGTCAGTGCTCCCTGCAAAGCCTAACAAGCTGAAGTAAACAATTCCAGCTGAGTTAGAAGACTTGACAGGATCGGGCCCTTTAATAGAACTTGAGAGCTGTATCTGAATTGTGATCAGAATGTATCTTTTTTATTAACAGTCTTACGTCATTTAGAAAAAAATTCTTAATAAAATAAGCTATCAGAAAATCTGTCAGTATATAAACTGATATAACTAAATAGACCTAAAGAAGGATAAATTGCTATTAAAAGAAATCCTCACTCATATTGTTTATTTATTTGGAGCAAAATTTGCCAAGCATTTAGTTCATCTATTTAAAAATCACCTTTTTCTTTTCTTGAACAAAACTTGCCTGCAATTCTTTTTACATCACACAGGGACTGATGGTTTAGTGTGCTATGGGTCCAGGGGTTTGAAGTTCAGCAGAAGAATCCCCCTCCAGCAACCTTTCGGCCTATTCCTGCCTTTCTTCTTTACTTGCTCGTTTCCTGGAGAATGAAGACAGTCAGGACTGATGTATTGCTGTGCCCCCCTTGCCTGCGCCAAACGGTGTTCATTAAAAACTTGCTGCTAGCAAGGGCCTGATCCAGCCCTCCTGGAAGTCATTGGAAAGCTGTCTATTGACGTCATGGGGACGAGGAGCATACTAATGCATGCGAGTACCTTTACTAATGCGGGCAGTCCTGTTAACAACACCGAAGTTGTTCACAGGATTAACAGCAATCAATCAAGCCCTTTGAAAGGCACATTAAAAGCCAAAGCCTGGTCTGCAAACCCTTTCTCACAGGAGGTGAGTGTATACCTCTGGCTGGTCCTGCTGCATCCTTCTGCTCCCGGCCTGGCCATGCTACTGCATTTTCCCAGCTGTGCTGCTTTGGAGTAACATTTCTTCCAAGGAAGTAAAAATTGCTGGCTATCTACCTGCAACATACATAGTGTTTGTGTTCTCACAATAAAATAAAATAAAATAATTAAAAAAAAAAAGATGGAGAGAGAGAGACACTAGCCAGAGAAAATGGGGCTGCAAATGAGTTTGGGAGGGGGCGGCTTTTTCCCTGCAAGTACAATCATTTTAAAAAAAAAAAAAAAAAAAAAAAAAAAAAAATTTTTTTTTNAAAAAAAAAAAAAAGCTTTATTTGCTTTCTTTTGATTCCAAGCAGATAAATATTTTTTTACTCTCTGGGAGAAACTGAAGTCTATTACAAAGGACCTTATTCTTACAACATTCCTGTGGACTTCCCTGCTTATGGATTACTGAACTGGACCCACTGTGATTACACTGGGAACATTTCTCACTCGGGAACTGTTCGGCAAAGGCTGTTTTATAGATAACAATTTCACTCCTCCTTTGCCTGTATCTGTTCAAAATCCGCTATAGCCCCTTGTACATGTGTAAAGGTGCTTATGGGGTATAGCTTATTTCCACCCACAGCAGCAGCTGTGTTCATCTCAGAGCCCTTGTAGCAATATTTGTGTCCGTATTATTTCATCCTGCCACCCCTCACAGCTGTGCCTGTGCACCAGGGGGCTGTACTTGAACAGCATCCATTTCTAAATGACTATACTTACGAGTCTGTGAAAACGGGGCGTGGACCAGCTCAAAGTTTTAAAAAATACAGATTATTATAAAAGGAACATCCGCACTGAGCGGCAAAATGACTCTCTTTACTGCCCTGCTCTTTTAATTGGCTTTCATTTGGGATAAGCCGTGACTGCAGGCAGAGTGGCCTGCTTGTGGGCAAGGTGTTAACAGAGCTATCCCTGGGATGGATCAGTGCCGGATACTGTTTCACTTTTCACTGTAGTAGATATTCCTTCTTTGAAAAAAAAGATTTAGGTCTTCTTTCAGAGAGTCCTCCTAGCTCTATCACGGGTGTGGTTTTAGGTACCAGGAAGAGTGGATTATTAGGATTCTTAATGTTGGAGGGAGGGTAGGAGCTGAAAGATTTTGTTTCATGAAGGTTTTGTTGTTGTTTTCATTCTTTTATCACAGTCCGAGGCACAAGGCAGGATTTGAAAACAGGTGAGTCACGGGGCTGGGAATTTGGGAGTGGGGCTGTCTGAGGGTTTTACCCTCCCCGCAGCTCCTCGGCTGTCAGATCTCCGTGTCTGTAGCCTTTAAAGGTTGTAGGTGTGCGTCCGGGAAGGGAAGATGGACAGATGCACAGACAGACACACACACACAGATCCCCGCTTAGACCCCAATACACGGCACGCCTGGTCAGACGACAGACAATGCGCGGTGCCTGCCACTAGCCCGGCACCCGGCGGCTGACGGCGGCTGCTGCCCGTCTGCGCCCGAAGATATTTGAAGAGCCGTAAAAGGCAGCGCGGGACTGACGGGGGGCTCCGCACGGGTGTCGCCCCCAGGTGCGGGCCCCGGGGGGTGGGACGGGGAGGCTCCGCGGGGCCGGGCCTGTC
>VYZS01039668.1:53677-76612 GCA_013400695.1 Neodrepanis coruscans | reverse complement strand
CATCCCCCTTACGGCATCACTAACACTGAAGTTAAAAAAAGATAATAAGAATTTTGTTGTTGGGGAAGGAGGTTGTCATGTACAGCATGGCCAGGAGGCAGGGGATGACGTGGCTCACAGCCTTCAGCATTGTCATCCAGACACCATTGTGCCTTTTTGGGTTCAGAAGACGGCAGTTATCAGCAAATCCTTCACCTTCCAGCTTTGTGGACCCATGTTGGCTGGCATAGTCATGGTTAAATATAAATTCACTCTTTTTATCAGTCTTTTGTCTGTATTTCATACCATTTTTTTGGACCAGATTAGTATTGGCCATGTAATTTGAAAGATGCACATTTTGAAATTCATTTGCTGTTCGATCTAATAGCTCACGTACAGTTTCAGCTTTGCATCTGCAGTGCTCCTCGTTCAGATAGAATGGAAGTTTTGCCTCTTCTTTGCACACACCACTTTCTTCAGTGTAGGTGCAAGAGGATTTTTTAATATCCCTGGAGTTTTTTTTGACTGTTCTTCTATAGATGTTTTCTTCAGAAATATTACTCTCCAGAAAGAAACCTCTGCAGAGGTGTTTAATCAAATTATCAACTGTAAGAATAGGGTTAATACACTTGATGATTTCATGGTCAATATCACATGGAATATTGTCCAAGTCATCTTCATCCCTGACTGGCCACTTCTTGGGAGGAAACTGGGCTGAAAAACTAGAGTACTCCTTCTTGTGTTTTTCTTTTTTAGAAACACTTCTCCAGAAAATGCCAAGGCCAAACCTTTTGCTTTCCAGTTTTGCTTTCAGAGATGTCAAGGACTTGATGGTGTCCCAGGAATGGTTTTCAGCAGATGTGGAGATCTCTTGAGTTTGAATCGAAGACTTGAATTCACTGCAGCCTTTCTTTCCCTGACCCTTAGGTTCATGGCTCATTAGCTCCCAATGTCTTTTCCCACAGACCATATTTTGGGCAGGGAAACAGTGGCAGGATCTGTAACAGGATAATGTAGGAATGTTTTCTTTCATTAAATCTGCACAGTGCTTAATGTTTACAAGGTGAGTGGTGGAAAGTGATGAACAGCAAAAACTGTCCTCCAGCAGGACCCTTCTGTTGTCTTCCCTGGCATCATTTGTGATACAGTATGTGTTGGGAGTCACAATGAAGTATCGTTCTCCCATGTGATAGATCTTTCTTTCCTTAATTAGAGTGCCAAGGATATAATATAAGATATTGTGGGAGGGAACTGCAATGCCTACAAGAAAGAGATAGATATTTCAAATCACAATAAAACAGGTGCTGGCCAAAAAGTAATTTAGATACAACAGACCTGGAAGCAATTGAACAAGAAATACCCAAAGCCTTTAGGTAAAGGCCAGCTGTTTCTGGCTGTCACTGCAGCACTGCTGAGAGGGAGCCGAGTACGTTCTCCTCAGGTCAGCAAGGGTGTTCTCTTTGTATATGTCAGGATATGGTATTCCTGAGAGACCTTCTGCCAGCTACAAAGCAAACAATGTCTTGTTCAAAGCATTTCCCTCCAGGCATGTTATTTAACAATGAATTTTATCACTCAGGGTCTCTGAAGCTTCTGGTATAATTTCGTCACAGTTCATGACAGTTTAGTACCTCACTGAGACTGGTCTCAGCTACGGGCTTTCCATCAGGTACCACAGTCTCAGAGTCCGTAGTCTAGTCATAGCTGATCTCCTGCCCACAGGAATAAAAACTTCCAGCAAGGTGAAAATATAGCAAGAAATACATTCAGTCCCTACAAACTTTGAGAGTGCTGCTTCTGGCTAACCTGAAAATGCCACCTTGTGGTTGTCTCAGTGCACATACAAACCGTATCACATTCCTGGCAGGGTTCTGGGCCAGTTTGTAGGGTTGCATTAAAATTTTTCCCACTGATGAAAATGCCTACTAGATCAGCCTGTAACATTTTAAGAGCTATAAGGTCAAGAGGACTCAGAAAAAGCAGCTCAGCATCAAACAAAGCAGCCTCCTGAGAAGGCCACAGTGAGCCTTTACAAAGTGTCACATGCAATAGCACTTCAATATTGCAGGCCTAAGGGGAAATGAACATTTTTTTTGATGTAAAGAAAATGCAGCATTTAAGGGGAGTGGCTGCTATCCTGTCATAAAAGGACTGAAGCTCACTTAATTTAAGTAATTTGCTTTGGGAAGGAAAGGGCTGGAATTTGATCAACTAATCTGAATTTGTAACTGGTTATATTTTTTGATAGCAGACACCTACCCAGTACCTTTGCAGTCAGAGTCAGCTGTGTTCCTGTCTCCTAAAGGAGGACTTGGAGTCTCTGGGATCTGACACACAGTTCATTTTATGTTGTTCCCTATCTGGCACCTAAATATCACTTCTGTGCTTTCCTACCCTCTAGAAAGGGCACACTCAGAACATGCTACTGCACACAGCTCCCTCCTGTTCTCAAAGATGATTTATTAAAAGCTGTGGAAATTATTACATTCAAGACAATGCTGGTGACACTCAGGTTGAGGAGGAGTTTGCACATTCCTGTATTCCACCAGCTGCCTGTTCATTTATGTTCCCTCATCTTGGCAACTTTGCTTGTAAACATTCAATGATCCTGTGTCCAATATCAGAAACTCAAGCTTAATGATACAGCCACTTTTAAAAGGAGGGAGGAACAAACATTACCTGGATAATTTTTCACTAACTGCTCCATTAAAGTTTCCTGGGTGACCATCACATGATCAGCTTCATGTCTGATATGGTACAGCATATTCCTTCTGCCAGAGGAATGGGGCAGGACTGCGAGAGAGGATTCATGAGGACAGAGTCACGTCACCTGAGAGAAAATTGTTTGAGTGGAATACTGTTTCATGTTTTCTATTAGCTGGGACAGATTTTCACTGGACATTTCTTGTGTTGTCTCAGAATACCTTATCCTCAGCTACTTTTCTTCAGCAAATTACTTGGAGATATTTCTCAGAGAAAGGAAGTTGTGGTAGCACTTTTCAAGAGCCTTTGGAATGAAGGAAACAGAAGGTTGCCTTAAGTTGGTTTGTTTGGTATTAAATTCCAGCTGAAGCCATCATTTAGAATAACAAACAGGGAGCTGAGAGAGCATTTCTGATAAACTGCTGACCTTTTAGATGACTGTTTACATGCTAAACCATGCAGAACCTATATTTCCCTAAATAGCTAATGAAGAAAGGTCAACATCCAATAATCTAACTACAAAATCTTTTCACTAAGTCAAAACAAGGAAAAAAGGGTCAGTAACAGACTTTGTCCCCTGTCTAGCACATAAAATTGAATAGAAATAGCAAAATTCCATTTTTAGACTGGGCTCTAGAACTAGAGATTAGTGAACTGGGCAGAGAGAAAAAACTTATTACAACTGCATGCATTTTTTAGGCTACATCACCATTTCTCCTGGTAAGAAACAGAGACATTGTCCCTGTTCTGCATGACAAAAGCAGAAGCTTGGAAGGGCTGAGAGCTGGCTCAGCTTCCCCAGTAATTCTGCAACTGCAGAGGGCTGAAAAGGATCCTAGACCTTCACCTCAACTCCCTCACCCATAAACCACAGATAAGCTCTGTTCTCTCCCCTTCAGAAGATGGCTGGGCCGGTAAGGACAAACCTGGCAAGTCCTGACACAGCACCAGTGAGTGATGTAGCTGAAATAACTGTTTTCCCTGAAAGCTGTTGATAACAAACCACGAAGCAGGGTCTGTGCTCACCTGAGGTCCATGCACAGAGAGAGACAACAACCGCTAACACCTTCTCAGACAAAGAAAAAAACCCAAACTCGACCTTTCTTCTTTTTTCTCAGCCAGCCCAATGGTCTGTTCCCAGTGCCAGGTGGTGGCTGGTGCTGCACAGAGAGCCCCTGGCTGTGCTCCGCTGTCAGAGCCAGCACAAGGCAGCAGGGGCTCCTGATTCCAAGGCAAACCCCAGCGTGAATGCTGACAGGAATCTTCCTGCAAGTAAGAAATGACATTTTAGATTAAGTGATGTTCATGTTTAATTAAACTGCAGTTGCCTATTGGATGACACTGTAACTTGATATTTATCCTTGAGGCAGAGGCAACACAAACTTTTCTGAGTAAATGAAATACACAACAGCACTTTGAAGAGATTAAACTGCTCTTGACCTTTGTTTTACAACTGCTGCTACATCCAACAAAAAGCACCTGGGGAAAAAAGTCCTGGCATAGAGTTTCCTCAGTGATGTTGCTAGGGAACTCCTTGCAGGTGCAGAAACCATTGCAAGCTTTCTTTTTGTAGGGGAAAGGCCATGAGCATTCAGTAATGACTCCTGTGAATAGTTTGGTGTCTGAAGTCTCTGCTGTTGGCACACCGTGGTGCTGTAGTTTCATCTTTTGTTCCTGCACAGCACCAGACTGCTAAGCAGTAAAATACCAAGTGTAATCAAAATGTATTCATTACTTTTATTATCTTGCTGTCATTGTCTGTATCTGTCTTGCAACCTCCAATCCAACGTCTCTTTGTTGGAAATACATAAAAGCTGCCTGTCTTATATTTGCATACAGAGACGTCTGAAGAATTTGTGGAAGCTGTCTCATAGTCCTGGGGCACTATCACAAAATATCAGGCTCATTAAAACTCCTCAGGATCTGTCCTTTTACAGCCCAATAAACCCTGCAGAATTCCTGCCCCCTTCTCTATGCTACATAAATCACCCGATGACAACCATCTTCCTGCTCTCTCCATAGCCTTAGGAAGGACTTCCTTACACCTGTGTGTGAAGTACCTGTCAGAACTCAAGGAACTCCTGATGGTTTAAATGCAGCACCTTAAATTCCTTTTCCGTGCTCCACAGCTCCTGCAGCACCCCATTAACCACAGCCAACCCAGGCAGCTCAGCAGTACTCGTGTGTGGCTACCCTTCAGCTTGCTTTATGTGTCTATTCAAACTCTGCCCCTTAGCTGGACACCTGAAACCCAACAATTCCCTGCTGGACCGCTGATCAGTCACAGCGTGGCAACTCATCTGTAACACGAGCATTGGGTAACAAAACTCAAGCACAGAAAAAGCCTTTGGGGATTCTTGACTAGAACAAAGTGATTTTTTTTGTTCCATCTCTGTACTGTGAGCATTACCATTTCTCACTGAGTTGTTTAACAGTTGTTTTTGCATCCTCTGGCTCTTAAGAAAAATTACGTACAAGACAAGTTTTATCTGGGTGAAAACCAGGCCAGCTCTGGGGAAGTGAACAGAAAGGGATTTATTACAAGAGCACTCAATTTATTTCTTAAAAGTTCAGGTAAACTACCTACAGAAAAATAAAGGAATAGGAGTAAATCGATTCCAGGAAAAAAAATCCAAATGCAAATCAAGGAAAAAAAAAAATCTGTTGAGGCAGAGAAGACACAGCATATGGAAATAGAAAGTAGATTTTTCCAGCTACTCCAGAAAAATCTACCTTGGAATTGATTATACAAAAGATGCCACAGATCCTGTGCCTCTCTGTATGAGAGCCCTGGAATGTTTGATGTAATGCACTTTTTGCAGAATTGCACCAGGAAAACCATAAGCAAGTCCAGTTCTGCTACAACTGCAAGGTTTCTGCTTTTTTAAAGAATAGAGTGCACCATTTTATAGCAAAATTCACGTTAAAGACAAAGCGTTTTGAGAAATAAAAAGTTAATAAGAACATCATAGAAAGTTGGAAACTGTTGCAAACCCCTTTTTGAACATTAATGAAGATATTCAAGATTCTACAAGATGTGCCTTTATTAAAGAATAAAAATTCTATGTAAATTACAAAGACAGTTAAGATGAAATATTTTCAATTTCAAGTATATAACATAAACTATTTTGGCACAAATACTGTGTTCTAGATCCTCTTCAGAAATATCTTTTTACTGAAGAGTAAATCATTCAATTGCATTGGAACTGTCGAATCTTGTAACATGTTTAATCTGTTATGGAAACAAACAAAAGCTCTCAGGAACAGGCAAACTCTACCTGTTGTTTTGTACAACTCTCAAAGAGAGAAACAAAACAATTAAATGTCAGTTAAGATCACTGACACTTCTTCAGTTCACATCAAAGCTACAAACACATCAAAATGTCAGAATTCTGTACCTACTGATTCCTGCAAGAACAGCCACTGCTAAATTATTACAATGCCCTCCATTTGGTCCCTGTTCCTGGTTCTACAGTTCTCTACTTTCGGTCTTATTCTGTTCTTATTAACTTTTTATTCCTTAAAACTTACAGTGGATGGTGCTGTGCCACCTGATAAAAAATAACCCAAACAAACAAAAACCAACCACTGCTACAGGAATTTGACATCTTTTCCACTTGGCCTGGTCCAAAAAATCCCCTCACAATCCTGGCATCTCTCCGCTAACACAGCTCTGACTTTTCCTTGCTCCCAGCTGTGTCCTCTCTTCTGCAATAAATCTCAGACATCCAAATAGCTCTTTAATGTTCAAGCCTTTGTTCTAAGCAGTACTGGTCTTGGTTGAGTACTTACCTATAAAAACATCAGGATGAAATTGTGCACTCCTGTGCCTGTGCAGCTAAAGGTCAGCTCCAAATGCTCAATATGCCCAGGGCTGCCTCCTTTGCCTGACACAGGAAAGGCAGCCACAGAAATTATCCAATATAAAGCTTAGAAGTAAGATACACCTATGACCATGTTTCCCCTTCCCAGAATGGACTTGGCACACGCCCTGGCTTCAGCTCACATCTCCCCCAGTCAGGGGAAGTCACATGCTACTCTTTCAGAGGAACAGCACCCACAGAGCTATTCAAAAGAGAACACAGCTCCCTGCTGAGTGTTTCCAGCAAATCATGAATCAGGGCATACGTGGCAGCTCTTGTGTCCGACTCACTCCCAGGAAACGTCTGCCCAAATCCCACCCCCCGCAGAAGAACCTGTGCAGTTGTAGCTTCCCTGGGACCCAGGCCTATGGCACCATCACACACCAGGGAGGANTTCCCTGGGACCCAGGCCTATGGCTTGGAGTGAGAGCACCATCACACACCAGGGAGGTACGAAGCAGGGCTCACATCTTGTTAGAGGAGAAATCCCACTGCAGGGACATTCAGCTGACAACAAACCTTTAATGATGTATGGGCAACTTCACAGCTGCCTGGGAACCTCAGGGTGTTGATGGATGTGCACAGCCACTTTTCCTTCCACTCTCCCTAAGCAGATATCCAACTTTAAAGATGTTCCCTATGCTAGCAAGTAAGTTTCTGCACCCTTTCATAAGACTGGAATTTATGGCCCACAGGGATAAAAAAACCAAACCAAACAAAACAAAAGGTTTAAAAATGAAAAGCAACATCTTTACCACCACAAGATGTCTCAGAGGAGTTGTTTGGACAGCCTTAGTCTGGATTTGAGGATTTTAGTCTGCAGTTCCCAAAACCTTCTCCATGGCTTTGCCACTATTAAACAACCTTTCCATGTTTCAGTTAATACACATTTCAGCCAGCAGGCAACCTGGTCTGACCCCGCAGCTGACCCTGCTTTGAGCAGGAGGTGAGATAGGGTCCCAGGAATAAGGGGGTACTGCAGTCATCTGGTTTAGTTGGATGCCTGTGCCTCTCACCTCGACCACCCTGCTTTCCTTACCCAATGCACTTGTGACCTCCACGAGCTGTCAAGTTTTCTGGGTTACACCAAGATAAAGAAAAAGGTTACACTTACCTCATGCTGTTAATGAGGCCCTGCAAAACAGCATCCATATGGGAAAACTATGGATTTTCTCTTCAACTTTCAAATAAAGAGCCACTGTATTCATAACTTCTTTTTTTCCATGACTGAACTCCAGGTTCATGGTTAGAGTTGGTGCTCTGGACAGTGATGGAGTGAACATGCCCTAAAGTAAGATGGCACTACAGAAAAAGCTAAAACTAACCTTGAAATGAAGTCTCTGGTTCTGAAACCATTTCAAAGACCACTGCAGAAGCACCACTAATTAATACCATTTATTTCATTAACTGTATGATCTTAATACAAACTGTTGTCTTTTCTAACTGAGACATAACAGAAATTAGCCCAGTTTAAATTACCTTCATACTAGGAGAGCATTAAGGCAGTTAAATTCTGCCTTTCAGAATTCAAGGTGCATGAATTCAAAAGACTGAGGATATAGCACAGCTCAGTCTATTTTCATGATTTTTTTTCTCACTCAAAAGATAAAAGCAAGAGCTTTTTCTGCTGAAAATATTTAGCACGCAGAATACACAACACATATCAAGTTCTTCACAACTAATCTTGTTAGAAATTACTTTTAGAAAAATTCAGAGTAAATTAAAGTGAATGGAGCTTATTCTAGAAAAAATACAGACTTCTGTTTAGTGGTACATGATAAACAGTGTGACTACAGACTTCTTGCAGGGGTAGTGAAAAATACCTACATACACAAGCCATTTTAGAAATGACACCTTTCAGGGAATTCCATCTGAGCAGAGCTGGTAAACACATCAAGATCTGGAAGAACATCACAATCCCTTGTACCTTCCTGCTGGGAGTTCAACCAGCAGTTTGAATAGAGCGGTCAGGGTTAGTGCAACAGGTATTCTACTGAGAAAGGGCTTTTATAATACAGGAAAGAATTTTACATGGAATTTTTTTAAATGTGCAGGGGAATCATCTTGTCTGAAGTCACTGGTAAGGGCTGAATACCAACTAAATTAGGTACTAAACATTATGAAATAATATGAGTTTTACATAGGCATTGCACAGATAGAATTAAATGCGTGAGCAAATAATAGCAAGATAGATAAAAATGTCCTTCAAAGAGCACAAACGTTTTCTTCCTTTTTTCCTCCTGAAAATACATCAACAGAGTTACCACTGGAACTGTGATAACCAGGAAAACCCAATCACAACAGAATATGGAAGTTACTAAGTTCTGAATCAGGTACCTTATGGAAATGACATTAAAAGTAATGTGTGACAATAAAACGGTTAAAAACTCAAACTGTTCCTCATGTTCAGCAGCCTATACACAGTAGTACAAAATAAAGCACCATTTTAGGTCTTTCACTCGTTTCAGGCCTGGCAAAAATAAAAAGGCACAAAATTCTAAATAATCCTAAAGAGTCCTGTGAAAGTGTGACCACATGCTGTGAGTTACACTTCCCGGAAACCAGCACCTTTGAAATACAGAATTATGCTCCTTTGACTTGCAAACCTACATCCCTGGTTGTGGGACAGGATGAAAGACACTGGAAGAAAGGGACTCCAAAAGAAACGAATCCCATGAGGCACTTCCTATTCTCATTAAGTTTGTGTGTTCCTGTGTGTAACTACAGCTCTGTTATTACAAAGAGTATCCACTCTCGTTGTGATCTTTTGTAAGGCAAACAGAAACCAGCTACTCACAAGGGCATCATTCTTCTGTAGCTTCACTGGGCACGCAGCAGAACTGTGCTGATCCTGATATTAACTGCTGGCAACAGATTTCAATTACTCAAATGAAAACAACTCTACCCTAAAAGCTTGTCAGGTCTCTTTTGGACCCGGTTTAACCAACGCTGAGAATCGTTAAGAAGTAGGAAATGGTCGAGTACGCAGTTACAGATGAACTTCAGGTGTAGATGGCACAGGTGACACTTCGAAACTGTTCCAGAAAGCTGGAACAAACATGTGGGACCTCCCGGGCGAGCAGCCAGTGCCTGCGCAGTTCACTAAATAAAGTACACCTGGAGTCATCACCCGGGACAAATAGAGCTCCCCGAAGATGCGGCCCACGCCCCCACCCCCGGCTTTGAAAGGGAATTATAGCCCATAAATACAATGGGAGGGAGATTTGCTCTTTGCTCCTTAAGATGTTGATGAACCTTTTCAGGAGATTCCATTTTACCCTTCTCCTAACACGGGGATTCTGTCTCAATAGCAAATCAGCGTTAAACTCCCTCAAAACCCAAGCTGCTTCAGGGACTACCTCTGCGCGTTTTTAGCTGCTTCTCTGAGCTCTTTTCTCTAAGTTCTGTCATGAACAAGGAAAAGAGAAGTGAGGAGCCAGACCTATCAGATTACCAAACAGCAAAATAATTCTTTGTCTGATCTCGTTCCAGTTCCATCAATACCTCCAGCAAAACCGGATAAAACTTGACACTTCACAGTAAAGTGTACTGTCCTTTCAGTGTCACTCTTCAATAGGATATTTTCCAAGTGAGATAAATTTCCAGCCTGCAGCAGACCCCTCGTTAGAAAAGGTGCTCAGCACATCACCTGTCCACAGAAGAGTCACGGTTTCCATGCCAACCCTAGCCTCAGCCTAATTGGGAAGGGCAGGGCTTTCTTAGCTTTCTTTGTGAATAATTTGTAGCCCTGCAACAGAGATAACTGAACCATCAACAAATCCAGCCTCTAAAAGCTCTACTCGATAGGAACCACAAATGGGGAATAGGGCCGTTCAGGCACATGGAAAATGCTGCTGTCACAAGAGAAGGCAGGCTGGGGTGACAGGAGCTGGTGATGAGCAAGGACAACAGCAGGCAGCTACTGAGGTGCATTCCCCTGGACTATGACCCCAGGTTCTCTCTTCAACGGATGCGAAGGTCAGTGTCTTCAGAGTATTTGCAATTTCACCTAATCTCAGCTGAGAGTCCCTTGCTCCTCTCCCAGTACGTGCCCTGCATGGATCCCTTCAGGCTGGACAGAAAAGGTGGGAGGGAGCAGTTTGCCCCTCGTTGGGTGAACAATTGACTGGATAACTCAGTTAAGCTCAGGAGATGGTCCCACAGAGAGGTGTTAACATTCCGACCGAGTCTTTTCAGTTCGAAGATCAAGAAGAAAGGTTTTTCAATTCAGCCCCTGCTTCACTCTCGGAAGAAAATTTCTATTGCTCCGATTTCCCCTCCTTCTTCCCGTCCACCTCCCGAGGAGAATCAAAAAGCTCCTACCTAGTCCTGGGTGTACCATGAACCCGAAGAGATTCCTATCAGAAGGGAGGAGAATGACATTTTTGATTTTATCTGGGAATAAATGGAGCAGGGCAGTTTGTGTTACTTATAAGCTTTTGAGACTGAATTTTCCCTTTATTGGATTAAACCTCTGGTGACCAGTATCAGTGCAAGTGTAGTTTATTCTGTAGTCAGGATGTCCAATGCTCCAGTGTGTTCCTCTAGAACAAACCACATTTGAACTGATGGGGTAAAGAGTAACACAACGATCTGCGGGACCGCAGTGTCTTCTGATGAGACATAGCCAGGAACACTGCTTGAGACACAGCAGTGAGGAGTTCTGAGTGCCAAGGGTGAAAACCCAGTGTGCAAGACGGACTGGAACCTGCTGAGACCTCGGGTAACTCTTCGCTGAAATGTGACTTGACCAAGTGAGTGCTGCAGTGCTGCACACTCCTGCTGCTCACTGTCCAGCAAATGAGGGGCTGTGGATCGAAAAGGAGAATCCTCGAAATGGCTGGCTCATTTTTCTCAGGAGAACGAAAACTCATTCTTCACACTTTTCTTGTACCACAGCCAAGGATAAAGGTACTGGAGGCCAAGTGATTCCCATCTCTGACGCCTGGTATGCCCAGATGTTTATGAAATTTCACTGAATGCTGCTGGTGTTTGTGGACACTGCTATTGCTGTGTGTGCAGGAAATGTTTCCTAAGAATCACATTGCTTGGTTCCCAACATCCCAGCCTTTAGTCAGGAAACATGAGAAACCCAATTGGCTTGAATTCCTCATTATTGCAATCAGTAATACAAGAGCAGGTAGATTGAAAATGCAGTGAGATCTCCCTCTGTGTAAACTAAAGACAGCAAATATAATACCAGTAGCTTCATTAAAAAAAACAAATCCTAAGAAAACACTGTCCCTTACATTTTGTCTAATTTGCCACTTGCTTTCCTAGAGTAAAATATATATAAGAAATGGGGAAAAAGTCATCCAGAGCAGAAAGCGGCCATTATGACAATTATTTGAAGAGACTACATCAATTTTAATCAGAAAATTAACTAAATAAAGACATGCAAATTGAAAATTTGTTTCAATTAAGCTTCCAGAAATAGAAGTAAAATAATGAAAATATCACTTCAACATCACTTATCTAAAAAAGCGAAATTCAAAAGAGAAGTGAGAGAACTCTTAACTCTGTGTGTTCCTGCAGCAAGAGTCAGGATGATAGGGAAAATAATCTAATTAATTTACAAAGGTAATTTACATTTGTATTCAAGCAGCTATGCTATGCATCAGAAAAGAGGCTACTGGGAAGCAAGGAGATAAAACCCAAAGGAATCTGGCTCTCTAAATCATCCTCAAGAGACCAGCAATAATGTATCCCCTTTCATCAGTGATATAAAAGTTAACTATAGAAAGAGAAAACCACACCCAACATACCATGATGCTTTTTAGATGAGACCAGTAAGTAAAATCCTTATAGTACCTGCCCTGGATTAAGAGGTCAGCAGGCTCCTTTCTGATCAGGAAAGACAAACTCCAGCTGGAGCAGATGGTACCAGTTTGGTAAAGTTATCAGAGTGCCCAAGGAATGAGACTGAATAAAGAGATCAATTTCCTAGTCAGAAAATGGGGCTGAAACAGGAAGTAATTATTCTAATACAAATTACTGGGAAAGAAGGCTAAATACCAGAAACAGGAAAAAAAAAGAAATTATGTGATTTAAGCTAAGCCTGTGTTAAGAGAAACATAAAGAGGTTGAGCTGGCCAAGTATAACACAGGCTAGACATAAGAAATTTTCCTGTTAAAATTTTTGAAACAGATCATTAAGAATTCCTCAAGTTTTCAATGACACAAGCCCCACAGGGCCAAGGGTAAAACAGACTGAGGATTAATGATCTCAGCATTCCTACTGCCCCCCCTGTAGCACATGCAAAGGGATTTACTGACCAAAACTGATGCCAGAAGGGAAAACTGGAAAGTTGTGAGGCACCGGTCAGCCAGGAGCAGAAATTTAATCTGCTCTATTTGTGACCCACCTCCTGCTGGGAGGTGTGTTCTGCAGCCACCTTTCAGAGCACTTTTCATGGCAAACTTGCATTAGGAACAATAATCCAGTTGCAACTTCATGTACAGACCAAGCCCTTCACTGCAGCTTGGCCTCGTTAGTCCTGGGATTTCTACTGCCAGTCACAAAATGCCAGAGGCAGCAATTACCTGCCTTGAGAGGGTGGGTTGGTACTTGCAGCTGGTGAGGCCGCTGATGGCAGCTCAGGGATACTTTGCTTGGGCCGGTAGCTCTGCAGAGGGAGGGGATCTCCCCGTCGGGATCGCACAGGGAGGCAGCGACGATAACGAAGAGTCACGATGAAAGCAAGTCAATCCAGTGGGCACCGGAGGGTCCTGCACCGTCTCTCTGCTGCTGCCTCTGCTGTCAGCCTGGCCCCAGCATTTCCCCCCGGCCCGGCTGCCCGGTGCTCCAGGACGGAGCAGTCTTCCTCCAGAAAATCCCACTCTGGGCTGGAGGAGCCTGCCTCTATTTTGCACCAAGACTCCCTCCCCTCTTCCCCAGGACCAGGCTCTTGCCCCGTCTCAGATTGCACTTCCATGAAGCGCTGGCAAGAGCGGGCAAAGGAAGCAGCGGTGCAGAGGCACCGGCGCCGCTTGAGCCCTGCCCTGTAGGTGTTTTATGGCACTGCACAACTCGTTCCTGGGCTGCATCCTCTCCTATAATGGGAAAAATCGCTGAGACAAGGGAAGGGCACTGCCTGCTTTAGAACCTGGTGCTCTCAGATGGATTTTATGTACAGTCCATGGTGTTCTTTAGGGAATTTTTGTAGGTTCATAAATTTCATGTTGTATTAGAATAACCTTTTTGTTCCAAACGTCTTCACTGAAAGTAAAACCGCAAGTAGATTAATTTTCCTTTTCTTTAAAGCATGAAGTAGGTAATGGAATGAATTCACTTCTCAAAACATCTGAGAAGCCATCCCTTATCAGTCCTACCTATTTTAAGGCACTGCTACCCAAAGGTCACGCTACAAATGTAGCTTTTTGTTCACAGACCACAATTTCTCCACATTGTATTACCCCCACAAGTCCCCTTTTGTGCTGTCCATCATTACATGTCCAAATAAGAAGACTAAAAATGCTGACTGCACATTGCTTGCAAGCATGTTACTGAATCCCACGGATAGTCTGAGGATTTAGAGATCTGCTGCCACCCCTGTGTGTCCCAGTACTAAAAGGTCGTCTATTTTTCCTCTCCTTGGTATAATGAAAATACCACGTCCCTCTCTCCCTTCCTCCCTCCCCGCAAAAAAGAGGTTATTAGCTTGATTTCAGGAAGGACAATAAGGCAGAAAATTCAGGCTAATAGTAAGTAGCTAATACTCATTTTCATCTGTTTAGTCACATTATACACAACTTCTGTATCAGAGGAAATACTTCACAAGTATAACCTTTCTTCTATTTACAGATATTCCCAGGTTGGTTTTGGAAACCCTTTGCCATGATTTTAGAACTTGTATATGAACGTTCTAATATTAAATGTAACTATTATGTACTTAATACAAGTATTTGATAAGAGAAGGCGTCAGGACACAAGCTAAAAAGGAAAGTCTTTCATGGGAGACATAGACTAACACTCATGAAACGGACAAATCTTTCCAGATGTTTAAGAGAACTTCCAAAATCCTCATTTCACATTGAAGCCAAGCTGAAAGTGTAACAACCCCTGTCCCCTCTCAGCATGTCCCTTGTACTTACAGGAAAAGCTGCCTCTTCCCCTTTGACTTGTCCTCTGCCCACATACAATGGATGTTTCACACCAGAGGAGGTTGCTCTGAAGCGAGCAGTGCAAGGTACTTCTGTCTCCAGCTGCATATTTCTACAGTATGACATGTAGCAGCAACTTCTGCTGTTTTAGAGGCTCATCTACTGGCTGCCACCCAGCCCTGCTAAAATGAAGGTTGCTGTTCTCCAGCTGTTCCTGCCCCTTGCACAACAAAACAGGAACGTAAGAAGATGACCCTGTGTCAGGAAAGCCAAAAGATTTAAACAATACAGGGACAAAACCCCAACTGACACTCCAACAAATCCTTCTATATGTCACTAAAAAGGCTGCAAGCAAATAATAAAGCAAATTAGTACTTTGAAAAGCAGAGTCAGGGGAGTTCAGGCTGGGATTCTTTGCAGTTCTCTCTCCCTGCCCAGGTATTTGCCATAAAATGTGAACAATGACTGTCAACAGGATCCTTTCGCTTCACCCCCTCACTAGACTGAGGGGAAAATAATCTAGGAATCAATTTCTTGTCAGAACACCTAGCTTTGGGAATCTTTCACTTGGACTGAACTCAGCTCAAGTAATTTCTCTGAATATTCAGGATCCCCTCACAGGGCTGTCATTTAACACTTGTTCCAAAAGATCACAATACTCCAGTACCTGCTAGGGTGAAAGATTCTAGAATGTTTGAGAGAAGGGACTTAGAAACATCACAGAGATCCCATCATTTGGCTCCCAAAAAGAAATGATCAGACCTTCCCCCACTTGGGAGATGGCTTGCGCAAATCTGCACCAAAAAAAAAAAAAAAAAAAACAAAACTGCTGCACACAATAAGCAAATCTACTCAGCACCACTATGGTGGTGTTTTAGAAGAATAAAGAGATCTGAACTAATACCTGGCTAATACAGCTTGCAGGATTATTGAATCTCACCTGCAAAAGTACTGGTTCCTACATGAACAGTAGGGCATTTGGCCTGTTAAGAGTTTACTTGTTAAAGACAACGATTTAAAGCCAGCAGGATACAAGAAATCAAGAGCAGCTTTTGACTGCAGTGTCATGTTTTCAAGACACACTCAAGAATCAGACACCTAGAAATTCAAAAGCAATGTTCCAAAACAGTTACAACAATACAAAACACACAATGTCAGGAGGTATTTAGTGTGCTCCAAAACTCCAATTTTACACTCTGTATTGTGATGCTGTGAATTATATAAACAAGTAAGGGAAGTTGGGTTTACTCAAAAGCAATGCATTTTGTTATTAGAACTTTTTACTGTAACTACTTCTGTGCAATACATCAATGAAAGCCAGTATGGAGAACCATTTGGTGAGAAGACACCAGAATTTGATAGCTGAGCAGAAGTATCCATTATTTATGCCATTTTTATTGTCACACTACATGGCAATACGCAAGCTCAGTTTCTACTTCACCCATTTGTGCTTTCTGGAAAAGAACAGCGTAAGTGTAGTGACTGTGCCACCCACACGTTTTACAATCTGTTGCTGGCTGGAAGACTCAGTCACTCAAAATGCATAATTTCATCTTTTATATTTTATAGATATAAACTGAACTAATGCATTAAAGGTAAGAACCTAACCTGGGCACACAAATGTTGCAGAGAAACAAGAGAAAAAACACATTTTGTGCACATTTCTGGTGAATTTGCCAGTGAAAGTTAACTGTTACATAAGTCCAAACAGATATTCAGATAGCACATTATTCAGCAGAAAGATGGATTGGAAGCCATTCCTCTCTGTCAAAGCATTAAACACTGAAAAAAAAGTTATGTTAAAGACTAGGCTTTATAATGTTAAATACTAAAACAATTTTAACAGCTGGATCTGTGGAAATCCAGAGACATCAGACAGAGAATTCCAACTTCTCCATTGTTATCTTCAAGGCACCCCAGGCTGAGCCAGAGGACACTGGCCAAACCACCAGCTGGGAAGTCACTGCAATCCAGAGGTCACTGTGCAGCAGAGCCCAGGCACCAGGCAAGTCACGGAAACATCGTGGCAGAACACACAGCAGTGATGGCAGCAGCTCCATTTCCTGCATTCAATCCTCACCACCACAGAAACCTGGCAAAGTTCACTGCTGCTTTACTTGCCACTTGCTGTTGCTGTGTATCAATGGCACTACAGACTGTGCCTTTCCACTGTCCCAGCAGCGAAGGGAACTCTAGAAAGCCTCTTTTATTCCATGTCAGGTTGCATGCACACACATCACTTGGAGCTTTCTTCCCAGCCTTGCTCAGACATCCACAGGTCTGAGTATCACTTTGTAAGGGTTTAACTCCTTCACTTGCCCTTACTAGACAAAACAGAGAAGGGGAGGGAAATAACCTATAAAGAGAGATCAGATTCCATTTAAGGGCCTGCTGTAGCAGGGCTTTCCCTACAAAATAAGGCAGTCTGAGATTTACTCCTTTCTGCAGAGCATCTGTGAGGGTTTAAAAAGTCTAAACAAATGGGACACTGAGGCAGAGTAAGACCCAGTTTAGGCTCACTTCTACCAGCCTTTTGCCAGTGACTGGTCCATAACAAAAGTCCACCAGGTGGGAAAGTGTGAACGTGAAAGGTAAGAACTTGGTAAATCGAAACTGACCACAAATTACTTCCCCAAACCTCCATTAATGACACTCTGTTCAATTTCCTTAAGACTCAGTTACATTTTTGGGAGTATTACCAAGAAACTTTAACTAATGCACAGCATCAATGTCGGTCATATAGAGAACCTGTGCTGTTTGGTCCAGCAACTCACACAGGCTGTACAGGTGCCTGTTCTTTCTCACATCATTCAGAAGACTGGTCAAACTTCGCATAGGATGTAAAACTTTTCCTTGTTTTTTTTTTCTTTATTCTTTACCCATTTCCTTTCCAACATAAACGCAGACTGTACATAATATCTGAAACACTATTACACCAAAGCAATATAGAGAAAGATTACAGTCATTCTAACAAAGACCTTTTTTCTTAAATATTGTAATAATCTGTATCACTGTAGCAACTGTCTCAGAGGGCCCCTCACTGAAACAGGGGACAAGGCTTGCTTGTTTTAACAACTGCTTTCAGATCAGCAGTTTAAGGTACAAGTAATCCCAGCAAAGTATTTCAGACATTTCAATGTGCCTAAAATGGTGTTACTTTGAATTCTGGTCTCGTTTTCTTGTATGTTCACATGTACTGCTGATATTCATGAACAAAGTATTTCAAATGCAATTCTTTCAAGTCCATTTAAACGAATGGTGCTCAAAGTCAAAAATTAAACATGCTGTCAGACAACCTGTACAAAGGTAAAGGTGAAAAATATAATTTGATTACAAAAGAATTTGTTAAGCATCTATACACCACAGATAATGCTTTTCAGAAGATAAATTCAATCCTCATTCAATCGTTCTGAGATGTTATCTCTCAATTCCTAAAACATGCATTTTCTGTGTACTTATATACAACAATTAGTGTTTTCATAGTATTTCCTACGTGTGAACAGTTCAGATATTGTACAGTGACTCAACTGAGATGAATGAGCTTTTGCGTATTACTTTAATGAAAATTTATTTCACTTGTCTCGCTCCAAGAGCCAAGAAAGGTAAGTGATAAAAGCACCAGATTAGACTCCTTTGAACATAAATTCAGGCATTTTAATGTGTATCTCATTAAAGCTACATGAGATTCCATGTAGGTTATTCACACATATTATGGCACTTGGACTCTCCTAACAGGTATTTAGTTACCTAGGACATCTAGGTTAAAAAAGAAAAAATGTGCTAAAATTAACCATTTCTGTGAGAAAACACTTCTGTCCCAATCTTCAAACCCCTTAATTTTCCTGGACGTTGCACCAAAATACAACTGTTCATGTTTCACATTCTTTGAGTAAGTTGCCTTTGACAATGATGTCACATGAGCTTCTAAGTTTCGGTCTCTAGAGATGTGTGAACACAAAGAAAGGCCATCTTATCCATTTCCAACAAACCAGTCCATGTCATGTTCCTTTGTAATTACAACATGCAGAATTGATACTTGTGGATCCATTCTTTGGGTGGACTAAAGGCTTTGCAGTAATCACATATATTAAGAAACAAGTCTGAATTTAATCCAAGGCAGTTTCCACTGGCAACTTTTGCTCCATGTCAGGCATTATTCTGACATCTACTAGCCTGGTATGCAACCACACATCTTAGTACACTGCATTTGTAATTAAAAAGGAGGATGTATATTAATCCAAAGGGAAGAACAATTTAATGAACACAAGACATACTTTTAAAACAGGCCCATGTATTTTCATATAAATCTCACAATCCTACCAGTATTTTGGTAGGTTTCTATTGCTTTCTTAACTCATCTGAACTACTGAATATTATGAGGTTTTAATACAAGCAGCTTTTGGGCAGAAAGTTATATTTGGAAGGGAAAAAAAAATGTGACAAGTAAAAAAAAATTCAAGAAGCTTTTTTTTAAAAAAAAAAATCTTTACTTGTAAAATTAAGCAGCATGCTATTTTGTGATTTATAGTTGAATTTCAAAAAGACTAATTAGACCGAAATAAAGACAAGAACCTAAAAATGGCAAGTCTATAAATAATGAAAATTTTGATCTCACTAGACTTCAATGAAAAACATTTGGTAATTAAATACTTGCTACTGTTCATTAACGTTGATGAACTTTATTAGGGTTAAAACTATAACAAAGTTCATCCTAAAACTCTTTGCAATGCAAAATTATTTTCACTCGAGGAGTGTCTCAAATTGAATGCTAAGAATTACAAGCAATCTTCAGGAGCAGACACATTCATAAAACTTTATACATCTTTTGGAACTAAGATATTTATACTACTAAAATCAAACATGCATCACTTCCCATACATTCTGGTATGATTTATATTACATTATGTAACACCATTCTTCTAAACAGCAGCAGTTTATCATACGTTTGCTCCATTTTCTTTGGATTTCTGATCTTTATCTTCATTCTTCACAATATCCTTTAAAAGAGAAAAGGGACAGGGTGACATTAATTGGGATATTTCTTAGGTGAACTGTGAAGCAGAGTGAGGCACAGACACTGTTGCCTCCTGTAAATACATGTGAGCTGGTATCTAACTCAGTCTAGTTATAAACCATTGACAGGCATAAAATGCTCTGGAGCATTATGTTTGGTAAAAGCTCATTTTACTGACATACTTCCACTTATTGATATACTGAATTCTACCTTGAAAAAGTACTGCCCACAATCACACAGGGGAGCAGATTTGGGCTTCTTCCATATATATGTTAAGATACTACTGCCCTGAATTCATGTCAAAATTGGTTTTGAAGTTTTTGTTCCAGTAATTTAGTCAGAGGCCTGCACACAATAATACAAAATTGAATTAAACATCTCTAACCTGTTTAAGAACACTCTGTATTTCATCCATAACAGTAGCTAAATTTTTGATTGTCTTATTCAGCTGACTCTCAAATTGCAATTTCTTATCATCAGATATCTTCAGATTTTCTTGCAGTTGGCCAAGGTCCTTTTTTACTTCTTTGAGCTCCCCGGACAAACTTTTGTTAGAATTCTCCAGCTGTAGTATAGTTTTTTCATCCTCATCTTAAGAAGGGAAGAAACAAGAATGTCAAGTCTTTCCAATGCTGGGTACTTTGCATCATAATATTCCCTTTATGTGCTAACACCATAATACTGATTTTTAGAGAACATTAGAAACTGCATTGCATTACCATTTGCTAACATCAAATTCTGATTACATTTCTAAGTCTTGCATTCAGCTTGAACAAAAAAGAGCATTTCAGCACAACAACAATGCTACTCAGCAATGGTGTGCAAGTTAAAAGGGCTTGGGAAAGAGAAAACAGACATTTATGGCAAGCAAACAACTGAAGTTTAAATCACAAATATTACTGTGATGTGTCTGCTTAAGAAGTCTTGGTGTCTTTGTAAGCACTCCCTTCCCAGAAGGTCCCACCTGTTTTCTCCTCCAGTAGCTGCAGCTTTTGCTCAATCTCTGCCCTCACTCTCTCGCTCTTCTCCAGCTTCTGCAGGAGGCTCCCCACATCCACCATGGCTCCATTGTACACGATGAGCCCCACGTTCTCCTCAATGGCTTTGGCCTCCTGCTTCACAGCAGGGGATGGCAGCAGCAGTCGGTTCCCTGGGGTCAGGAAATAATCACTCTGTCAGTTCTAAGACCAACCCCATAAACATCTTAACAGAATAAATTCCTAGAAAGAGTAAATACAGATTCCAGTGTGCTGTTCTGTCCCTCACATTTTCCTCCCTCCCTCTTAGCCCAAATTCCCCCACAAAAAAGCAGCACCCTCTTTCATAGCATCATTCTTGGCCTTTTCTGCAGTAACAGATCTTCAGAACTTGGGTGGTGTTCTACAACCTACGGCTCTGATCCTCCTGACTGCAAAACTGACAATGAGAAATGCTGTTCATCAAAATTCAACATTAACCTCTCTCCTCCTTCCTGTTCCAGGAGATTAGGATTTATCCTAGGGATGCAATGAATATCTTTTAAGCCAAAAATACTCTAAGAAGTGCTAAAAATTTACTTTTCCAAACTGGTTCAAGTTATTTTCTACAAGAAAACAAGTACCTCAGAACTCTCATTATTCACAAAGAAATAATTCTTTAGACGTTTGTGGAATAAAAAAACAATATACCACCTAGCATATCTTCCTGTAGCTCTTCAGACTCTTCTTGGTTTTCCTCATCTTTAGAAGTATCTGTTAGTCTTCTGTAAAAGCAAGATTCTCGAAGCACTACTTTATTAAGCAGCTTCTTGACCTACAATACAGCCATGGCAAGAAATAACAGTTACTTCATACACAGCCATACTACCTAAACAAGAATGTTTTAACTTCGAAAGCTTAGAGGAATTGCACAGCTCTTTAACATACTGGTGCTTAAAATGCAAACAAACAACGAAAAGAAGAAACAAGAAAAAGAAAAAAAGTGACAAAAGCTATGCAGACAACATGGGCCTACTGAGAGCTATAAACTTCACTTTTTCACTGCAAGACAATTCACACAAGATTAAAGTAGTATTGCATTGTAAATATGAGGTGGCTACATAAAAATCAGTTCAGCTATGCAAGCAAAGCCTTTAGATGCTAAACTACATTTCCCTCATTTACATCATTCCTGTAAGATTTTCAAAGAGTTTTTTTGTGCTATACAAGACCTGAGCACGTGACAGATGCAGTCCAAGAGTGTACAGGATCTCCTCCATGTCCTTCTCCAGAAGGTATCCACAGTGACTTTGATCAAAATAAACAAAAGCCATCAGGAGATCCCTGTTAACAGTCACCATCTGTGTCTTGTCTTTCTCCTGCAGGAAATCAATTATGGGATCATTACAGAATTACAATATAATTTCCCCATACACTACCAAAAAATACATAAACTTCTCAGTTAACAACAGCTTATGCTCTGTTCATTTTATCATTACTTTAGGTCAAATCATTCATCTTACAAGCATTTGCCTACTTAGATCACATTTAACCAAACTATTTAAGATCAGTAATCTTGCAAATATTTCAAAGAACAGCACAATGGACAGTAGTATCTGGAAGACACATTTTCCTTTTGTACATGTTAGTATGTAAAAAAAGGTCATAGAATGAACCTAATTATACAACAGGAAACATTCCTTCTTCTCTTAGTCGTTTATTGAAAGCTGTTTCCAAAGTGAAAAACGGGCCTTATCATAAAAGCTAAAGATGAGCTGTAATTAGAACACCTCTAACGAGGTCTGTGCAGTTATTAAGAAAGGTGTCAATTACTTTATCTTTAGACGCCCTCTCTTTACAATGCCTATTTCCCTCTCTTCTGTCCTCTCGTTTGTTCATCTCCTCTTCATCCCGGTCTGCAAAACAGAAAGAAAATTCAACATATGCACAGCAAACCATTGCCTCAAAATACATGTGGCCACTAAAAGAGTCCACATAAACCCCCAAACATCTGAAAAATACTTCCCTGAAAAATAATTTCAAAAGGCATTGAAGTGAGCCCTGTTAAATTCTCATTTTTCTCTAGTCTTATTGTAATATAAGCCATAATTTTTTTCCTGTTTCTTTCATACACAGAAGAGCTGAAAAAACTCTAACTAGGCCAAAATAAGTTCTGCCAACATGATGATCTATTTAAGTTGTGTGCAGAAAATTACCTCAATTCTCCCTAATGAGACTTGGCAGAGTTTGTCCTATTAGGAAAAACTGAGTCTTATTTAATCTCAAATATTTTATATAATAAACCCCCCAAAAACTG